>JAPEIX020092500.1:0-10438 GCA_026122405.2 Zoanthus sansibaricus
CCTGTCCAGCGGAGCGGGAAACGAGAGACTCTGGGAAAAAGCATTTCAGATCGCATTTCCATTGGCTGAAAGTCTGAGCATGCGTAATCGATTTTTCACTTTACTAACCGAGATTCATTAAAAATAGGCAGTCAAGGACTGCATGTGGCTACTGCAAAATGTAATTATCATACCAGTGCAATAGCTTATAGGAGTATTGCAATAGACTGCAGGAGTGTACATTTTAAAAGGTGATTTTCATGTCTGTGAAATCTATAGTCACATGTAGACCCTTACACAAACACTGACTTTTTACTCGGGCCGGTAGGCCACGAGTCAAGGATTCGAGGATTCGGCTCCGTTTTTTTAGTGTTTTTTTCTATAGGAAGGAAATACAAAGAAGACTGAGATCAATGATGAAAAATGAACTATTTTTATTTTATTCCAATAATTTTATAAGGTAAATTGGAACTATGAAAGAGTTTACATGTAGTTGGAACAGAAACATAATACGAGTGAGCTGAAATGTGTATCAGTAAGAGTGTGTATTCAGCGAAATGTTCAGGTGCTAATTTTGACTACATCTGATACACATTTTAATTCAATTATGTTTGTGGTGTAACATGAACAATAACAAAACTATTTGAACTTGTAATGAAGTATTGCTTGGTTAAAATATTCATTTCATATGTTAGACTATGCTGCATAAAGAAACTTGACCATTAATTTGTGGAAAATGGATTTTCTTTTGTTTGCCAGTATGCACACCTCATGTGAGCTGGACAGGGCAACATCTCTTTCAAAATGTTTTTTTGTATCATCAATAGTTGGCAGCATGTAAACAAATGTACAAAGTGATTCATGACTTTTACATGTTTCCACTTTCTCATAACTTTCTAATGTAACATTATGAACATTAAACAAAACTGTTTCAATATTAACGTAATGAAGCCTAGTTTGGTTAGAAAATATAGTTTATAGACTTGCTAGACTGCTGTTTCAATAGGCAAAAATTGCACAATAAGACGTGCAGATTTGTCCACAATCATTTTCCTTTCACCAGCACAGAGCATCAGCCTTTTTAAATCATCTACACTGATTTCTGAGATAGATGTTTCATTATTGCTGGTTTTAAGAAAGCTTTCAACAGCATTATTAAAGCACGTATAGCTAAAAAGTTTTCCTTCACTCTTTACAAGAACCTGGCAAACAAGCTTTGGTTTTAAGCAACTGCACAAGATGGTCATGTTGCATTTTGGACAAGTATAAGTTTCATCATCTTGAATTTTGTCAACTGTGTTGTTGCATGCAATACATGCTGAGGTTTTCTTCATGTCTATCCCAAGGCACTGTCCAGTGATCAAGTTGTCATTTAACTCAAGGGCTCTTAAATTGACATTGACAATGTCTTCTATTTCTGTGATGGTAGTTGATTCGTTTGTGTTCACGAATTTTTCATCGTCAAAAACCCGTACTTTCAGGTTTTGGAAGTGATAACTTTTACCAGCATGTATTTGTTCAATAGTATCTTCCCACAACACTAGTTTCATTGATGCACTTTCATCTGCCACAATACAATCCATTTTGTATCTTGTCTGGCTGTTTTTCAGTATAGGTTGTTTCTTGTCTGGTTTTATAATAACTTTAGCTTTCATATCTACTGTATCATACAAATTGGCTGCAAGGGTATCTTCTATGTTTAATAAGTTGTTCGCAGCATCTTCGTTATAACTAAAGTCTACTGTGGTAGGCTTAACTTTGGAAGATTTGTGCAACTGATATTCATTATCAGTTGGTGCTTTTCTTTTAGTTCCAGTTATCTTGATAGGTGACTTTTGCTGGAAAGCATTGACAAGGTTAATTCTTTTCTCGGGCGAATAGCAAACCATGCGAACGGCTGTGTCATTAGTTGTTTGCATTTTACAGTCAAAGTATTTTGTACTACTGTTGCTTGAAGATGTTTTAATAATGCTGAGGCGGTGGACATAGCCCTCAATATCTGCAAAGGAATAAAGAGAGAAAGTAGATATCAACTATAACAAGTATCTAGTGGTACATAATTTTGAGGGTGCCAGTACATAATTATGTGAGTCAAGTGAGGAAAATGTGTTTAAAACTTAATTGCTTCTTACCTTCTCCTGTTGAGTCTTGGCCTTTATCTTTTTTTCTTAAAGAAAACATATTATTTAATAATGCATAAATTTATTGACACATCCAGAAAAATTCAACTGTATTTAAATTAACTAAACATGATTATAGAGTGACATAGGTGTAGGTTCCTAAACAGTTTGATGGTTTTGTATAAAGAAGAATGAATATATGACTTTTGTAGATTAAGTATTTGTTGCTTCAATCAACACTTACCTTGAATGATGTTGTTGTGCCATGGTAAGACTGAGGAGAGGAAAAATAAAGTATATTGAACATTATTTTGAGCCTAAGGCTTTGTCTTTAATCTAAGATTTTATGAGTGCAAAATATACTAATATAAGCAGTGACATAAAATGGCTTGAGCTTTTCTAAAGCATAGAGTCACTGTTTATTGATGCTATTTTTTATTACACATTATTACATGTATCACATGCCAGAGATTTATCAAGTTATTCTCTTCCTGGCAGCCATGCTCTTATCGGTTATATATCCCTATCACAATTTCATACAACAATAATAAAAATGTCATACGAACACTATAAATGACTATATTTACCAATTTTAGTTTGAAGCACTAAATTTATAAATATAATTCATATACATTACTACAGCAATATGTAGTTGCCATTAAAAACAATTTAGTAATGCATAAATTGCTTTATGGTCAGAGAAATATGTTTCCAAAATGTGAACTTTAACTTCTGTTTCAGGCAAATTAGTATATATGTGATCAATACAAGTTTTGTTGTCAGTTGTAGAGCATGACACTAATTGTCTATATTTACAACCACTCACCAACAGATTGTATAGGGGACCTCTTTCTGATGTGTTAAACCAGTTAACATTAAAATCACCAATAAGTATCTTTTTGCTTGTTAAAGATAAGCTTAAGACTTCCGTTAAAGTTGTGCACAGTTGTCTGATTTGCACTGCTGGAGAACGGTATATAGCTATAATTGTTATATGAGGAATTATCATCAATCTAATCAGAGTTACTTCTATTCCATTTCTATTATAGCAATATGGATACCCAGGATAGTAATCAATGCGACTGAACACCGCAGTCCCTCTGTATGGCCTTCCATTATGACTTGAAGTATCATCATTTCGAAATAAAGTGTAATGTTCTAATGTATACATATTACTGCTTTCAGTAACACAGAACCGTGTCTCAGAAAAGATACTTACATCTGTAGATGAGTAATTCAAGTCTGCTCGCACATCATTCATGTGTCTGTGCAAAGAACGTGCATTTAAGAAACATATTTTTATAGCATTTTCATCAGCACTGTAGATAGGTGAAAAGGAGAGATCAAGTTTGCCTTTAGTTCTAAGACGTTTCATTTCATTCTGTACATCAGGACTGACAGCTATTTTGTCTTCACACAGGTCAGAAATATGTAAACCTTCTATAGTTGTTACTCTGCTAAGTCCTACATAATGTATATGAGGGATGGCTCTTCTGGTTTCAAAGTTAACAACAATTCTATTCTCTGTATCACCTTGTGATCTATGAATGGTTTTAGCTGCAGAAGGTCTTAGTGGAAATTGCTTCCTTACAACTTGAACAGTTCTACTTCTACCAACAGCAAATTGTGTACTGACTGGTTTTATTGGTGTCCATGTAGGCTCAATTCCCTGAGTATACAATTGTCTATTTTCGTGTCTTGTTTTCTGACCAACATCAGCATGGTCAAACTGTACCCATATTATACCAGATGGCCTGTCTGTCTGGTGTGCCTGTATAAGTTTAATGACATTACCAGCTCCATTTGTCATACCATCATCTGTTCTAGTGTTAAGAGATATTTCAGTTCTTGTACCTACTTTTAGATTTAGTGTAGCATGCAACTGTTTAGTTTTCCTAGGGTCGCTTGGTGTTTGCTTTAGTATCTTATCTCTTAGCTCTTGTGATGCAGCCCCTATAACACTATCATGGGCTTTAATAGTGTATGCAGTGCCTGGGATGGCTTCATGTGCTCTATTATTAAACTCATTCACTTTAGCATTCTGTATAAACAGGTGAGGAGCCACTATTGGATAACTGGTACTGTTAGCTTGCAGTATCCTTTCTTTAAATTTCATTATGTCTTCTTTGGTATGGTTACCTTCTCTTAATCTATTCAGCATTTCAGCAAACTGTTTGCTTTCTCGCTGTCTCATAATTTCATGTAATTCAAACATTTGGAAAAGTTCCTGCCAGATGTTTGGAGCAAGAATACCATATTCTAGGTTGTCCATATCTTTAATAATAAATATATAATTATCCATGACTGGCTGCAGCTGGAATAAATCACCAATGGCAATAATGCTAACGCCACCAAAAGGCAATGAGCTGCCTTTGATGTCCTTTAGTCTATTATTAATTTGCACATTAAACATTGTGTTACCAACCATTGATATCTCATCTATAAATATCAGTTTAATGCCACCAAGCTGACATCTAAGTGAATTTAGTCTACTAGAGTCTAGTCGTTTGTAGGTCTTTAACGACTGGCATGCAGGTATTGCTAGTGCACTATGTATAGTATTACCCTTGATATTATAGGCTGCTTTACCAGTAGGTGCTAACATTAGGACTTTGATCTCAGCAAAATTATCACCAGCTTTAGTGTTGTAGTACTTCAGTGCTGCTTGATACAAGGCTTTAGTGACATGTGATTTACCTACTCCTGCCCCTCCACTGAGGAAACAGTAAAATGGTTCATCTGATGTTTTTATAAGATGCAATGCATGATAAAAGAATTCTTTCTGCTCTTTATTAAGCATTTGAACTATATTTCTATATTCATCATCTTGCAATTCATTTAATATCAAAGGCTCAGTGTTTAAATCAGCTGATGGTATTCCTATATCATCTGACAGATTATAGCTCTCATTGAAATCAGGATGCAAATCCTGATTACCTTCACTAGAATCTTGTTGCTCTATGCTCTGACTACAAGGTGCTATGGAGTCATAGCTTTCTTCTATTATATTCATGTCTTTCTGTATTTCATTAAAGTCTTCATTACAGACAGCATACTGTTCCATTTGTCCATCGATAAATTTAGAAAGTGCCATGTAACGTTCCTGATAAGAAGAGAATTTACCAAGTAAATCAGTGTCCTCATTTCTCCATGGAGTAAATAACATAATTAACTCACGGTAATGCTTTTCTGGTTCAGCTTCCTTATTGAACCACACACTTCTTATTATCCTAGCTTTACTTCTCTTCTTTGTCTTACTACAATTCTCTGTGCTTTCTTCATCATCATCATTTTGATAATGATCAACAAAAGTTTCTAATGGGAGCCCATCAACATCCAATTCATTTGTTGGCTTTACATATGGTTTTCCACTACAATCATACCATGCAGCCCAGTCTGCAAGGGTCAAATGTTCCAGCTTGACTGGACGCTTACAATATCTTTTTAGTAAACCACCTGTATAGATATCTTCACAGTCATCATCCATTTCCTCAATATCAGTAAGTGGCTTTAGAAGCTCTACTCTCTCCTCTGGAGGTGAAGTATTAATGAAAATTATCTGCCTAGATGCCTTTCTCATGGGCAGTTGTAGCACAATATAAACAGCTTCTTGTGCACTAATTTCAACATTGTTCACAAACTTGCTGCCAATATCTCTCACTTGCTGTTTAATGCTAGAATTTCCATTTCTTGCTTCAGTGCAAGCCTCACGCAATAGCTCACTCATTCCTTTTTGAGCCTTTGATATATAATTTACTATGTACACAGCACATGCATACACATCTAGCACAAACTGAATATCCATATTTGCCCTCCAAGCTCTAAGACATACAGGATTATAGTTGTTAATTCGTAGTTCATTAGGATTTCTCTTTAAGAACACAGTAGGAGTATTAAGTGATGAACTAATAGCAAGTAAATAGTTTTCTTCGGTTACTTTGAGATTAAGTAGCAACTGATCAAAGGAAGTATTTTCGCCTTCTTTCATATCATCCAGATGATTCTTGATTAATTTCCAAGTATCTTTGTGATTTTTTACTTCAATTTGAGGTACATCACTATCTAGAGGATACAGGATCATTGTTTCTCTCATAGGGGGCTGTGGGTAGTTAAATCTGCATTCACTTTTGGTATTCTTACGACAAGTATGTGAATGACGGTGTAACTGTCTGTTAACTAGATCCTGTAGTTCACTATTGTCTGCAGGCTTTTTACAGGTAATTATCTTATCAATGTATGCTGTGACTTCTACATCACTTTTTACTTGAAACTCTGGTGCATCTTCAACCCATATCAACATATGTATGTGAGGTGAGCCTCTCTGTTGGTATTCAACTCTATAAAACCAGTCTGATATTTTCCCTAATGGTTCAGCAGAACTCAACAGGAAATTCCTAAGAAACTGGTTGACTTGATAATCAAAATGCCTAGCACAGGTCACAGGATCACTTTGAATTAATCTACATCTTTCCTCCCAGTTAAGATTTTGTAATTCATCATCACTGTAATGATTCTTATCAACAAGCTGACCAAGAATTCTTAGAAGGTGGATCCACTGTGTTTCTGCCGAAGAGAAACTACAAAACAGTGTAGCTGGACCCAACTGTCTTATCATAGCAAACAGATCTTTTTTTGCTTTCTCAAAGTATGGTGGTGAACCTCGTAATGCCTTAAGGAATTTAAATCCTTCATCATAACGAATTAACCTGTCTAGTGCTCCTGACAGCTTCAGTTGTTTTGCAGTGAGGTTTTTGTTATTTCCCTTGCACTTTCTGAGAGCAACATTTGATTTTCCTAAAAGGATTTTCATTTGTAACTTCTTTGTTTTATAAAATATATTTTCAACACACATAGCAGCCCTTCTGTCTGATCGTCGCAGTTCTGATTTACAGATATCACTGTAATGCACTTGCTTATTTTCTGTCCGTTGTTGACCAATGAATATTCCAGGATATGCTAATTCTTCAGAGTACCTATCTCTGAATATACTCAAGGGTCTATTACCTTCTGACGGAGCAACGTTAAGTATATACTGGCGTTCATTATCTTCTAGAAAATCAGTTGATGTTAACATAGTGTCAGTAACACCTGCAGGCATTTCTGCTTCATCTTCACTTAATTCATCTTCATCATTGTTTTTTTCTGAGTCTACCTCTATGTTACCACTGCTTTCATTTACTACTACTGACCCCTTATCACAAACATCCATGCCACTATTGCTATCTTCATTCTGCATATTTTCCTTGCTATACTGATCAATCCATTCTGAATTGAAAACAACTCCTTCATCTCTGTAGAGACTGCTATTAGTCAAAAACCATTGTGCAGCTTGCAATACCTTATGTGGTCTGATATTTAAGGACAATGCAGAACTCTTATACTGCAACTTTCTTTTTAAATTAACTTTGATTGTACCATCCTGACATGGTAACCGTGGTAACATACTCATGGTATTAGTTACATCAGCAGGAACATTAACAACATTACCATGTATCTTAAACTGCCTTCCCCTGGGAGCTTGCATTAGCTTTTGAAAAGCAATTCTTGGTGCTAGTAATCTGCATTCCAATTCATTCAGATCAAAGAAGGTTGGTTTTTTTGGGAAAAACATACCATTAACAACAGCACATGGTGGTATTTTGTTCTTTATCAAATGACTGTGGCAGGTATTACAAACCCATTCAACATTGTCCACACTTGTTTTATTACAAAGGTATTTACCAACATCTGAGTTTGACTCTCTAAGATTTTTAGCGTTACGTACTCCGTGCTTATACCATAACTGATCACAGCAGGTACAAATGTACATTGGGCCTTGAGCAACTGTATGGTGAAAATGTGAAATAGTCTGCTCAATATTCTTTTGTTTTGTTTTGTAGGTTTTCATATATGTAGCCTGTTTTGCCTTTTGTTCAGATTCAGATTTATTTTTTTCTCTGTAATTTTTCATGTATGCAGCTTGTTTTGCCTTTTGATCAGATTCATTTGTTGCTCTGTAATTTTTCATATATGCAGCATTTTTTGCCTTTTGATTAGATTCATTTGTTGCTCTGTAATTTTTCATATATGCAGCATTTTTTGCCTTTTGATTACATTCATTTTTTGCTCTGTAATTTTTCATGTATGCAGCATTTTTTGCCTTTTGATCAGATTCATTTTTTGCTCTGTAATTTTTCATATATGTAGCATTTTTTGCCTTTTGATCAGATTCATATTTTGCTCTGCAATTCTTCATGTATATAGCTTTTTGGATTTTCCTTTTTTTGCTAATACCTGCTGGTAATCTTGATTTTGCCTGTTTGTTTGTATTTGTACTGTCAGCATGTGAACTGATTTCACCCCTAGTACCTGATGGTTGTTTGTTCAGGTTTTCTGATACTTCATTGCATTTTCTTTTGCTCTTGTTTATATTGGGTTCAGAAGAGCTATCACGTAACATTTCATTTAAAATGCTATCAGATAAAACTGGAATAGTTGAAATGTAATGCATTTCACCTATGTGTCCTATATATACCAATCTAGAATATTGTGACACATTAAGTCCTTCAACTACAGTTATTTCAGAGAAATTTTCATTGGATTCTACAATGTGAATTTTTAAATTCAGAGCATCGGCTATTGCTTGCATCATAATGTGATCACCCCATGTTCCTTGTACTGACATAGTAGACAGGTATTCAGACCATGACAGATCTGTAACACTTTCTATAAATCTCTCTGGGTTGTTTTGCAAATATTGAACTCCAAGACTTCTTATTTCAAAATGACGACTTGCATCATTGTATAACTGATGTGCTATTGCTTTAAATAAACAATCTCCCATTCCTCCCACATCTAGTGGTCTCAATCCATGTCTACCTAATCTGTAGTGCAACAGAAAATCAGAATTTACACTGCACACTGATTTAGATGAGATCATATTACTTATCATAGGCCCTGGGTTTGATTCTATGTCTCTGCTTAGGCTAAACTTGCAATAATTTGATTTGTGAGTAAGATTCTTGTAAACACTTGGTAGTAAATTATGCATCTTGCCTCTAGAACTTTCTCTATCTGTCTTAACATTACTTTTAGTTTTACCTTTAGCCTTAATCTTGAAATGTTTTTGCTGATTTTTCTTAAATTTTTTGAAGCATTTACTCTTTTTTGTTAATGTAAAGCCTGGCATTTTTTGTTTCGATTTTCTCTTACGCCTGTGCATGTACCTTAGATATGAGGTACCATATATTTCTCCTCGACTAAATGCCCATTTATGATTGATAAAGTGATGAATTCGAGATGACTTTGGGACAGTTTTCCTGATTTGTTTTCGAACCAACCTTCTTAAATTTCTGCTCTTCTGCAACACACGCCTTAATTTTCTTATTGGAACTCTACTTGATTCTCGATCATGTCGAATGTGAGAATGAGTTCTCACACCATTAGAATAAACAAACTTCTCGTACCGAGATCTAATTTTCTTTACTTCAGTCACTACTGGACTGTTATCGGGTTGTTTATTACCATATTTACTAGTATTTGTATCACAGTTGTGTTTCCTAGGCACAGCTTTCAAGATCGTGTCCGTGTTTTGTGTCAAATCAAAGCTACCATTGTTTGCGAGTATCCGCACATTAAGCTTATATTTTGTATCTCTGAAGAAAATATTTGTTCCCCGAGGAGAATATGTAATTTCACGAAGGTAATGTTTTGCTTCTCGAAAGAGAGTACTTGCTCCCCGAGGGGAATTCATAGTTTCCCGAAGGAAATGTTCTGTTCCCCGAAGGGAGTTATTTGTTCCCCGAGGGGAATTCATAGTTTCCCGTAGGAAATATTTTGCTCCCCGAAGGGATTTAAACGACCCTAAAAAAGGGTTTTGAAGTGCCAGGTTCTGCACATGGAGAGAACTCGCTCGCCAATGGCCGCCACCGCTGTCTTTTGGACAAATCTTATCCGGCGATGTTTCTCGATCTTTCCTGTTCAAAACTCTGTTTACACTACCTTGAAAACACCTGAAATACTCTTTAAAAGAAAACACTGGACACAATGTTTGAATGCTCTGCCTGATTACTGCTACAAAAAAGCATGAAAACATTGTAAATATGATCGCTTACCTGTTAACACGTTGAACGATGCAGAAGAAAGGCAGCCGCATGGTTGTGTACGAGTACTAGTATTCGACATAGAGTCGATCATTGACGAGAGAAAGACGGAAAACGCCCGGTTAATCTCGACTTATTGTTGTCTTCTTATCGTGAAGCATTCGGTGCCGTCCGGATTCAAAAACCGATATCTGTTCGACTTTTTTAATGATTCCGAACACTCTCCGAGAATCGGTCCACTTACTTACTTACTTACTT
>JAPEIX020092517.1:0-10438 GCA_026122405.2 Zoanthus sansibaricus
GCCTTTGAATGTTGACTTCAAAAATCAGCCATTTTTGGGAATTTTGTTTAGGTCCCTGCCTTATGTGTTTGGCCACAGTATGGCTGTTTTTCCAGTTACTTTGGAAAATTCAATGCGGTTTTTTTGCATAGCGCAAATCTAGTATATTTTAACTCTCGATTGATAACTAGTTGGCTAATGTACCACTGGTACTTTTGAAGTTTTAATCCTTTGAATGTTGACTCAAAAATCAGCCATTTTTGAGAACTTTGGTAAGGTGTGTTTGGCCACCTATGGCTGTTTTTCGTAATTTAATGCGTTTTTTTTGCATAGCGCAAATCGAAGATGTTTACCCTTTCCATTGATACCAAGGTTGCTAATGTACCACGTGCACTTTTGAAATTTTAAGCCTTCCATTGTTGATTTCAAAAACCATCCATTTTTAGGAAGTTTGGTTAGGTGTTTGGCCACCTGTGGGTGTTTTTCGAGTTACTTTCGAAAATAGATATCTAAACAGACATGGCTATAATGCCGCCGAAAAAAATAGCCAAACAGTTACTGTTCGTCAGCAGGATGCCTAAATTGTGTGCAATTTTACAATTGGTTTCGGCTCCATTAAATCCTGTGTTATAAATGTGTTATTTCTCGCTGGATTAGCGTAATTCAATGCGGTTTTTCCATAGCGCAAATCTAGGATGTTTTTAAAAGCTTTTGATTGATACAAGTTTGCTAATGTACTGCTAGTACTTTTGAAGTTTTAAGTCTTGGAATGCTTAATTCAAAAATTAGCCATTTTTGAGAGTTTTGCTAAGGTCCTTATCTTAAATGTTCGGCCACCTATGGCTGTTTCTCGATTTAATTTGGAAAATTTGTTATTTCTCACTTAATTCAATGCGGTTTTTGCATAGCTCAAATCTTGGATATCTAAGCTTTCCATTGATACTAAGTTTGCTAATGTACCACTTTTATTTTTGAAGTTTTAAGACTTTGAATGTTTCGTTCCTCGCAGTTCTTGCACGATACATTCATCTTTTCTTTGCAATCTCTTACACGTCCATTGTACATCCTTCCGACTAGCATACTAAACAAAATGACCTTCGGACTCTGCAACACTGCACTTCGCTCGGAATTTGATTGCATATTTTTTTTCTGGTTCAACGACACTCGGCTGTGGTCTCTCTCGCTCCTTACAGTTCTCGCATGACGCATTCGTCTCCCGTTTGAACTATTACACGTCCGTTCTACATCCTGACCGGCACACGACAAAATCACCTTCGGACTCTGCAACACTGTTCAACTACCTTGTTTATCTTCTTGCTCCAACTCCGGACGAAAGCTACCAAAAGTAAACAATTGCTAGAAGCACGAATTCGAATGACAATATCGGCGGCACGATGAAAGACTCAAATGTTAACACCTTTGCTTTAGTTTTATCGCAAAAGCCACATCTAGTCCTCGTGCATTAGTCACTAATTGTTTACTCGTTGTTGCGTGTACAATAGGCTGTTTGCTTGCTTCAAAAGTGTATTGCTTTAGCCTTTCTTATTCAAATAAAGGCGGTCTCTTTTGGAGGTGATGACAGTACTTCCAGAGGCGATAACAATAATGCGGTGCGATAGCGGAAACACACAATAACATAACAAATGATTTTCTTTCGAGTGTTGTCATGCTGAGTGTTTGGATTTCAGCAACCAATCAGCGCGATGAGTGGCGGTCGGTTTCTTTTGATCATCGAAGCTTGATCGTAAAATGTCTCTTCCATTGATTGCGTTCATTAGTTGACCGCCCTCGTGCTCCTCCTTAGTCATCGGTGATAATAGTACCTTATTTGTGATAACAGCATTTCTGTGAGAAGGCCATAAGCCCCAGACTCCGCCTTCGTCCTCTGATTGGTAGGCGGTACCGTTTGACTAATTACATTTAGACTGCCTGGTTCGCCACCGGTTCGCCAACCAGCTGAAAAGCTTTCTACGGATGGTAGATTTTATTTAGCACTTGCTACGCATTGCGTTCGTGTCTCTCGATTCATCTAACTGCGAGACAAACGAGTTTTAAAACGTAGCAAGATATAATTCAGTAAGATATGGCCACCGCTACTCTTTCGAGACCAGAAATATTTCAATTTCGACGAGTAAGTATTCATCACAACTGTTTATACTCGTAAAAGAGTTGTATTTTAAGTGTATTATTTATGAAATAGTGAAACCGTTTTCATGTTCAGTAATTTATTTCTCTCTTTTTCGTAGGAAATATCCAAACCATCTCCTTTAGCACTTTTGGCAGCCACTTGCAGTCGAATTGGCCAACCTAGAACTATTCACGAATATATAGATTGCCACGGCAAAGTGTACAACCCAATGCAAGCAGAATCTTATCAGATCAACTCCAGCTTTCCAGAGCGAAACTTTCCACTTACTCCACCAGCTGACGCTTCTCCACATTTCAGTCCCTTTCAAGAATGTTATATGGCTCCGTCTCACTCGCCCCGTGGTTTTGCATTTTCTCACGGAATCAGTCCTTCAAAGAGCGGTATGGCACTAACTCACCCACAGTGTTCTCCAGTTCGTTCTTGCCCCGTTGCATCTTCAAGACAAACTACGATGCCCGGGTTTGGGTGCCCAGCTGCAAGTTTTAAGTCCGAGTGCAGTGATGTGAATTCTCTACCATGGTGGAGCGTAGATTGTAGCAAGACTATTCCTCGAGCTTCGATGCACCCAAGTCTCTCCCCTACCAGCCATGGCTTACCCAGCAGTCACTTTACAGCATTATCCTTGCACCCCGCTCCATCCACAACGTTGCATGTTCCTAGTGCATTTTCTGCTCAGTCGTCAAGCCAAATGTACTCGCTAAGCCCTCAAGTGACACAGACCAGACGCTGCAGAAGGTGCCGATGCCCAAACTGCCAGCTAGCTGCAACAACAGGCAACACAACAAAAAGAAAACAACACATTTGTCATATTCCTGGCTGTGGCAAGGTTTACGGCAAGACATCGCATTTGAAAGCTCATCTTCGCTGGCACACGGGCGAAAGGCCGTTTGTGTGTAACTGGCTTTTCTGCGGCAAAAGCTTCACGAGATCCGATGAGCTGCAAAGACATTTAAGAACTCACACCGGGGAAAAAAGATTTCTTTGCGAGGAATGTGGTAAGCGCTTTATGAGGAGCGATCACTTGCGAAAGCATCAAAAGACACATGAAAACACTTTGAAAAAACTAAACGAAAAACCGTTGAAAGATGCCGGAGAAAATCTCAAGAATAAAAGCAGCAAAGAGCTCGAGAAAGAATTGACGGTAACTATAGACAACGATGATCATTTAACTAAACTACATAACATCGTTGCGCTTACTCCAAAACAGGAAGAAAACGATAAAATGGAAACGTCTTTTGAGACATATATCAATGTGGAACACTAATCCTATGTACGGGAAATTGTTACTCTCTGTGAGTTTCTTTGTTAATGAATAGTTTCAAACTAGGCACAATATAAACGATAACCCAGTTGCGAATAAGTGAAAGGTCTGTCCGAATATTTTAAAAAATTGAAGTTTTGAATACATTTTGAGGTTGTGTGTTGATCACACAACACTATGAGTGGCTAAAATTATCTAGAGTTATGCGTTACCGACAATATCTTATGCTGTAAATATAAAATATTTAATTCCAAAGTATCCTCATGAACGAAGGGTTGGATGAACGAAAATAAAACGTTATAAGAAATTCAACTTTGTCGCTTTTTAGTTTTAAAATCCCCAAACATTTTTCCTTGATAAGCTGAGAAGTCTGGATATTTCGGTGAAGGTATGTACGTGCTCATAGCGCTAGTAATATCATATTTTTCCAGACTAAACACGAATTTGATAGCTTTTTTTTCTTAAAAGATTTGGCTGACTTTGAATCTGAAGTGCACTTCACTTGAATTGTAAACCAAGCAACTCGCGTGTAGGCGCCCGAGGTATTTTTTAAGCGGCTCCTTTCAACATATTGTTTACAGATTCAACTTTATATTGCAAATTAGAATAAAACTTTTAATTATTTCCTTTCATGCCTCTAGGAACACTTGAAAATAGTCATCCAGTGGCCCTTTTAGTAATCCTTGAACGCGCATTTTACTTCTAAAGCAATTTACGTTAATTCCAGACACGATTTCAAGTCAATATTTACATGCCGTTGGAAAACCTCAGCTAGTTTCCGCTTTTTGTGGCTTCGTAAAGAAAAGTCACGTTGCTTGAAAATTAGTTGTTCAATTCCCTGAAGCAATTTTAAAAGTTATGTTAAAAGGTACTAATGGCGGCATGAATTGTTTTCTAGTAACAGGGATGACTTCGAATGTTTTTTTTGATTTTGTTAAGTTGTGCATGAGAACTGATACAAAAAATTCACGACAAAAGCTTGTTTGATTTTACAACCAACCGAATCTAAATTTGTCTTTGCTAAAATTCTTTATTTTTGACTATGTAACTAAACAAGGCAACTGGGTTACTGCTCTTTGCGTTACTCGTATCAAAGGTTTGTAAATCGGCTGAACATTTATTCACAGTCATAGTCTGTTTAGCGTTCAAATTTCTTGTTCAGTATTTTTTTATCAGTTAGAAGAAATTTTAAAACGCAGGACTTTTTAACGTAAACACAAATTAATTTTTTAGTAGAAAAGCTTTTCAATACAAGTTTTGTTGTTTTTGTTTAGCTGTGTAGTTTTCCGACAAAGAAAAGTATTCCAAAGCTATAATTGAAAAGAAACTGAAAGAGGTAGCATTTTAACACACATTCTGGTTACTGTGTCCATATTTAATTGTTTACTAGCAGAAAGTACTCGACACAAAAACTTTCCGTTTTGATTATAAGATTTTTGTATGAAAAGAAAAAAAAATGTTTTTTTTTTTGCTAGTTTGTAACTTTTACTTTGTTGAACAAAAAATGTCTTTAACTAGCACAAAGCAACGCTTATCAAATTTACATTAATTTTGAACATAGTGGATTCTATGTACCTGCTTTTGCTTAAAAGCGTTCTTGCAAATTAGCAAAATTATTAAATCAGCCGTTTTTGAATTAATGTTTCTTTGAATGCTAAAAAGTTTGGACGCCAATTTGGCTGGGAAAGATCTTTCGCTTAACCGACTTCATTTGTTTTAATAGATTTGTTCAAAAATCTTCCAAAAGTTGAGAACTACCAATTAGAATTTAATATATTGTTAGAATAACTTTTTAAATGAAAACTATTCTTTTTCGAATCATTGGGGTTTTTTTTACGGTTGATTACATAATTTTGATCTGATCGAATCAAGGTTGAATGAGAATGTAGCAAAAAGTAAAAGATTTCAAAACGGGTGGCTTTAGAGAAAACTTTCAAGAGATGTATTTTTTTTATCAAAAACCTCTAAATAGTACTCTGTGTAATGAAAATCAATTTTCTTTTCTCACACATTTGACATTGATCGCGATTGGCATTTCTTTTTTTTTTTGAAGTTTTGTATCGTGATGTTACTTTTTAAAAACGAAGAATTTGAAATGTTTACTTTTGGAATCGAGTTAGCTGTTTTTGTTTACGTTTAATTGCTTGCTTGCGCAATGGTGTTAATTACTGTTTATGTGTCGGGGCAAAATATTTGTTAAAACAGCGTGTAGAGAAAGCGCCATGCGGCCTTACAACGGAGTGTTAGAATTACGTGACCTTGGGACGCATGGACAAAAACTCAGTCTTGATTTTCACAATGCTTCTTGTTAAGAGGAATTATTTTCAAATACTCGCATTCAAAGAACTGCAGGTAACGGGAAAAATATATACAAGCCATCAGAGAAATGGATAGATTTTGTTTGAACATGTTTTCTCCCCATTGTTTGAAAATTGAAAAACACTCGTGAGTAGAAAATCTTTGTGACCGGTTCTCAACACGCCAATTTCCAGGCACTGTTCTTGTTATGAGAAAACTTCCTGTATTACTGATTTGTTTTTAAATCATTGAACATGTTTGCTGCTATATACGCACTGCCATCTGAGCCTGTCCAGAAAGACAATTTTAAAACAACGCGTTTAAAATAGCCGAATGATGAAGAAAGAAAGGAAGTAAAAAAGATTTGAGCTACAGGAAATCGAATGAGATATTCATTCATTGAAATCATGTCAAAAGCAACCGCAGTTTTACAAAAACGAGATTCTCGTCATCTAAGGAAAACGATTGTAATAAGCCCTTGGTGAACTAATAAAGGATTCGCTTGATGCAGGTCAGCTGGAACACGCTTTCACTTCTTTCGGACCTGTTCACTTTTATATTGGGCAATGAAAGTTTGATTCAATTTCAATGATACACTAGTCTGCCCACACTGATTTTAAGTGTGTTATATCTGCTTATGTAACTTTATAATTTTTACTGCATCCTTTCTTCTCATTAACTCATAATTTATTTCTATTTCATTTGTAATGTTCATGCGATCTGAAGATGAAGAATATCTTGTAAGAATGAAATCGATAACTCATCCCATGCCATGGAGGTTTTGTCAAAATTCTAATCGCTCGTAACGTTTATCTTGAGCGCTGTACATGGTTCTTGACTTTCATGTCGTCAATATGTTTTATTTTGTAATTATCCTTTAGGCTATAATTAACAAATTACTGAGATATACGAACACGATTAAATTTGTTAAAGTTAAAAGATGAGAACGTTTATTTTGTAGGCAATTGGGTTTTTACCATGATGAGAGACCCATTTTCTTTGCACTTACCGATTGCTTTTTTTTAAAAAGAAAGCACAGAAAACTATATTAAATCAAAGGGCTGAAACACCATTATCGTGGCAAAACAGGAAAACTATGCTCACTCTTAATAGATGGACAATTACTTTGGCTGAGAATGACAGCGCGGTAGCTTTGTTGTGATAAGTAATTTAGTTCCAATGGCAATGTTTTTTATACGCGATATTAAAAAAGGCTATCCATACAGCTAAAACTAACACCAAATTAAGATGCTCGTTTCCTGTACAAGCTGAAGAACTTTTGTAGTTTCGCAAAGTAAATTTTCCTGATATTGGAAATAAACTCTGGTTCGGGAACTGGAAGGTTAAAATTCACAAATTTTGTAGCAAAGCAAAGAAGCATCGATCATTAAAAACAAGAGTTGTTGCCCAATAGATATTTTTTATTCTTGCATTTGTTTGTATCTAATATGGTACGATTCTGCTTTCATCCATAAAATACCTCTTTTTGTTTGGTCAAGTTTCTTAAAAAAATGAGAGCTGATCCATTTCTTTTATTTTTTTTAATCAACTTGACCAACCGACTGTGTTCACTTTTCTGACGATATTAAGTAACTTATCCTATGGGCCTTCAAACCCATTGTTCTTGTTTGATGAGTGTCAGCATTTGGTTCTTGCAAAGTGAAACTCTGTCTCCAAAGAATTCCAAATTAGTTGCTAAATCCTCGGGCTATTATCTTAATTAAGGTTTATTTATACAGTCAGGTCACAGATGCCAGTAACAACACTTCTTGGCACTTATTTTAGATAGCATACAGGTATTATTTGCTTGAAACGCACAAAGACAAACTCTTAGTTTACAGGCGCTTGTGAAAGACCTCAGTTGATTGTTGTCTCGAAAGCGTTAACATCAAGATGACTCAACAGTACAAACTGGCTGCCTATTTTTTAAATTAGCTTTTTATTTCTCTTTTGAATGAAAAAGATATCAAGAGTTTGCCATTGAACTCGGAATTGGTGCGATAAATGTGGACGTTTGGTTCTGACATTTTGAAGTGCGGATGCATTTGAACTAATGGATGCTGTCCCGCGCTATAGCGGTGCCACTGCAATATTTCCCGAGCCACAAATTCCCTCGAAATGTGCTAATGTCTTTATTGTTCAAATATGATATTCCTTGCGTCAAAGACCTATTTTTAAAAAAGCCATTTCCTTTTAATGAGTAATTTTATGTCCGTTTTAATAATTTATGACGTCTTGCTTCAGCAGAGAACTTGCTTCCGAACTGATTCAACATCGTCTTAGTTTCTGTGACGAGCCAAAGGAGAAATATCTCTTTCGAAATTTTGTTGTATGAACAGTTTTCTTTCAGCAACTTCAATTATCTTTGTTAAATTATTACCTTTTTTTGTTTTGATTTGATTTACCATGCTGCACGGCTATCATGCATTGCATTTTTGAAAAATCAGTTGTGTAACATCTGTCATGCAGCACGAGATTGGTGAGTATAGTTTATAGGTCGTTTCCTTTAAGGTTTAGTCGTGAAGACAAGAAAACATTTCATCAGCTTACATGTTTTAGCTTGAAAACTCGAATTTTATGATTTTGTCAAGTGTTTTTGAACATGCATGCAATGGAAATATTATTATTAAGTTTTTAACATTCTGTTTCCAGCTGAACAAAAATTTGGATAAGCAGAACATAACTGCCGCCCAGAAATGGCAAAATGTGCAACCATGCCTTCAAATAAAATTTAACTGCGGTTATAAATACGTGTATATGATTATTAAATTGTCAAACGCCATCCATGCATGTATTTTTTGAAAAATGGCGTTTGTACAGCAGACATGCAGAACTCAACTTTTTAACTCGAAGATGTCAGAGAATAGGAACTATTCTTCAAGAAAAATAATCTATAAACTCAATACTTAAATCATTTGGGTTGAAGAAATTTTTTAAGAACATTTTTAAGCCTCAAAATAATAAAAGGAAATCAATCTCGCTCCAAATTGTTCGCTCTTACAAAAACAGTGGTAAATCAGTGGCCGGTTTAATTCAAACTGAACACCTTGGACTAGACAAACTCCAGCTGAGACAAGCTTCGCATAGCTTCGTAATTAATCTTGGGAAATAGTTGGTATCATCCTTATATAGTATTGGTCTGTTCTGCATTGTAAAGACTCGTCAGTTGGGTTTAAAGATACAATCAGTTCGAATGTGTAGTCCCTCCAACTCTTAACTTTTGAACAGTAATTTTTATAGCGGAAAATTGAGAACAAAATAGCTACTTTCTTCAGAGTTCAGGTGAAACTTAAAAATTTATTTTTAAAACTAAAACGAACAGGAATTTTTGTACGCACCGACTTATTACCGTTTTCAGAAGTTTCAGTTCCTAAATCAAAAGATTTATTTTGAAAACATAAACCGTTTTTGATTTGTTTTAGTGAACATTCTTTTACTTTTTGCATGTAATTCTATTTCAAGAATATCTGTATGCGTAGGTATAGTATTGAAATAAAGATGTGGTTATATCATCAAAATAGCGAGAAGTTGTTGTGTTTATTAAAAAGTTATGCATAATTGAGAAAGGGTACTATAAAGTGTAATCTTGTGGTTTATTTTTAGTATAAATCTGGTTCTTTGCATTTGGTAACACGACGATGACTTAATTTAGTCCCAGATTGGAAATTTTTTTACAATGATATTCTGTGACAAATTCTTTTCAGGTACGTGATATAGTTTACCTGAAGATAGATAAATTAAATAGTCAGAGAATATCTTTGTAAGAACATGTCAAAATCTGGAACTGAATAAAGTCAGCGTCAATAGATGCAATTCCTTTAATCAATTTTAAATATCCGTTTAGTTTACCTGCATGTTATAGCTATTCAAAGTTAACTAGTCAGGCTTCGCCGTTATCAAGAACAGAAATGTAAGCATACTTTTCCACTGGAAAATGTGTGTTTTTAGTTTTGAAATGAAGTATCTAACTTTGATAGCCAGACATTAATAATACAAATGATACATGATTATGTTGTTATTAGTCGTACAGAACAGTGGTACAGAAGTTTACCTGAAGATAGATAAATTAAATAGTCACAGAATATCTTTGTAAGAACATGTCAAATCTGAGACTAAATAAAGTGTTCGTCAGTAGATGCAATTCCTTTAATCTTCGTTTCGTTTACCTCTTATAGTTATTCAACGTAGACTAGCGGCTTCGTGGTTATCAAAAACAGAAATTTAAGCATATTTTTCAACTGGAAAATTTGTGTTTTTAGTTTTGAAATGAAGTATCTTACTTTGATAGCCAGACAAATAATGTACATGATACATGATGCTGTTATTATTTGTCGTATACTGAACTTTTGATTGATATAGCTAACAGCAGGACCTTGCTTCGAAAAATTCAGTTCTCGAAATTTCAGTCTGGTAATCATTTTCTGATTATTGCAAAAGTAATAAATGGTTAATGATAATTTACTTTATTTCTTGTCTAAGAATAATTGATAAAGAAAATGTTGATTAAAAAGTAAAGGTAAAGTAGTGATATTTGTTCAGTTTGTATCATTGTGCTCCTAACTACTCAGCCTCTTTTACTGCCCAAGTTTCACTACCAACATAACTAAAAGCCAACTTTTCAAAGTCACACAGCAAAGTTTAATGCTTGTTGACATTAGAAGTACTGCTTCCCTAAACAATCTTAAGAAAATGATGAAAATGACCTTTCTTTTTAATGAACCACTTTACATGTAAAATACTGAATCTCTAGA
>JAPEIX020092546.1:0-10437 GCA_026122405.2 Zoanthus sansibaricus
CTCATGGAGAACTTCTCTCTAGGTAAGTTAATAGTTAATATTTTGTATAATTTATGCTTATCATTTTTGAAATAATAAAAGGGGAAATTTATACCTGTGATGATATGCTAAAGCTATAATATTTTACCCACACTATTACCACAAGAATTCAAGAAATATCTTCACATTATAGTAACTTACTTTAACAAAATAACATTATAATGGATTGGATAAAAACTTTGTTAAAGTATTCTTACACGGTAGCAGCGAGTGGAGAAATTTAGTGTTATCAATATTATACATAGCTTTTCTGTATATGGCCAGACCTAAAATTTATGTGTTGATGACAGCAACAAAACATGGACACCAGCCAGCTTAAAGGCTGGGGTGGGCCACACTTGCTTACCACAGACAGAAAGGTGCAGCCCCTGACCCTGGACCGTGCAAGCATTGCTTGCAGAATGATGGGAAGCCTGATGAGCAGCTTGGGATAAGGTTGGGAACTTGGAATGTAGTGAGTGTAAGTGGTGGAGGTGAGAAGGAAGAGCGACAGAGTGATGGCACTTGAGGAAGAAGTGGTGAGAATTATATGTGTGTATGGTCTGCAAAGTGGCAGAATGATTGCAGAGAAAGAGCGTTTTTATGATGACTTGAGGGGTGAGTGGGATCTTCACAGTGTGTGTGTGTGTGTGTGTGAGCTAGTTTTGGGTATGCATGATTTTAAAGGAAATGTTGGTAAACAGCTTGAGGGTTATGAGGGTGTCCATGGAGGAAATGGAATTGGGGAGAGAAGTGTGGAAGAAAGATTTTAGCATTTTGTGATGAAAAAGAGTTGTGTGTGGCAGACACATGGTTCAGAAAAGGGGAGGAGAGGAAAGTGACGTTCAGCGCAGGGAAAATGGGTTGGAGATTGACTTTGTACTGGTGGGAAAGGGAAATAGAAAGTATCTGATAGATGTGAAGGTCATCCCAGGCTAGTGGTCACGGATCTGGTTAAGAAGAAGGTGAAGAAGGTGGTGAGAAAGGAAGCAGTCGAAAGAAGGAAGGTTTGAAAGCTGAAGGAAGACGATACAAGGGCAAGACTTACAGGAAGAGTAGGTGAGCTGTTAATTGTTCATGCACCGGTCTTGTTAAAATGTTTTTAGGAGGGAGTGTTAAAGGCATGTGATGAAGTATGTGGGAAGAAGAAAGGGAGGAGAGATCAATGACACACATGATGGTGGAACAAGGGTGTGAAAGAAGTGATAGCAAGAAAGAAGGATGCACATAAGCAGATGTGTAAAAGTAGAACTGAGGCAAACAAGACGGGATACAAGAAAAGATAGAATGGAACAGAGAAGGTGGTCATGAAAGCAATGAAAGAGGTGGCTGAGCAGAAGCTTAGAGCTGAGTGAGCATCCGAACAAGGTGTTTAAGCTTGTGAAGTCAATGAAAATGGATGGGAAAGATGTTGAGGGAGGAAGATGCATGAGAGGTAGCGATGGTAGGCTGAATTTCAGTGAGAAAGATAAGAGGGAAAGTCTAGGAGAGCACATGGCAGGAATTATGAATGAGGAGAATGAGTGGGATCAGAATGTGAAAGGAGAATTGGTAGAACTGCCAGTTGAGAGCATTAATCAGGAAGAAGTGGTGAAACAGTAAGGGAGATGAAAGCGGGAAAGGCTGCAGGATCTCAGAAGTAAGTGTTGAAATCAAATGATAGCGGAGAGTGGGGAGATCAGGATTGAGGTGATGGTGGAGCTGTATTGGATGGAACAGGAATGCTGAATGAGTGTGCGCTAAGTGTTGCGGTACCGATTTTCGAGAAGAAAGGGCATGCAATGAGTTGTGGGGTATATAGGGGAGTGAAGTTGCTAGTGCATGCAGTGAAGATTGTAGAAAAGGTGCTAGAGAGGAGATTGTGGCGTATGGTGAAAGTGGATGAGATGCAATTCCATTTTATGCCAGGCAAAAGAACGATAGATGCAGTGTTCATTTTGAGGAGGTTACAAGAGGAGTACCTATACAAGGAGAAGAAGTTGTATATGTGCTTTGTTAACCTGGAAAAGGTTCACCAGAGAGCAGCGATTAGTTTGTATGAAGGTGAAAAAACAAGACTCAGAGTTGGGTGAGAGTTGTCCAAGGAGGTTGAGGTGAAAGTTGGTGCGCACCAGGGATATGTGTTGTCGCGGTAGATTGACGTACTTACGGAGAGTGTGAGAAATGGTTTTACTGTATGAGTGACATGTTATACACAGATGACTTGGTTCTGAAAAGCGAAACGATGGAGGAACTGAGGGAGAAGTTTTGGAAATGGAAGGAGGCATTTGAGAACAAGGAACTGAAGGTGAACCTTGGGAAGGCAAAAGTGGTAGTGAGTGGGGCAGAAGGTGACGTTTCTGTAAGTAAGGTAGATCCATGTGGTACTGTATTTGTGGAAAGCGAGTAAATAATGGCAAAATCAGTGTTGTGTGTGAAATTCGGGAAATGGATCCATGGAAGATGAATGAATGTAAAGAAGGTGTCCCTGAGGTTGGGGAGAGATTTTGTGTGTGGAAGATGCAAGAAGCAAAATGGTTCAATGTTGTTTGTACGATGACGTCCAATGACGTCCAACGTCATTTATGAAAAAATGTAAAGAAGGAGAGTGTGAGCTGATGGCCCAGGCCAAATATATCGGAATGACAACAACCACTCTATCTTGACGTCTGACGATGCACCTTCAATCTGAGGCAATTAAGGAACACTTGAGTGATGTCCAGAAAGGGAAACTTGCACGACAAGGCTTAATTGAAAACATGATCATAACAAAACATATGCGTATAAAATAATAATTGTTTGCAAAATTTTGAATTTATGAGTTTTGTGGCACTGTCGTGCCAATTGGTTACAGATAGATCAAAGTCAAGAGTTGTATTTTGATCAATTGCAGGCCTATATTACATAATATTAGACAATTATAATATTATACAATTGATTTCAACACTTTCCTCCTTATTGTTGTGAATTTTATATGATTGAATGTATAATTTTCACGTTTCATGTAATCATTGTCATTGTACTGTCATATCAAATGTTGTTATATATGTTATGTTTTTTTTTAGTTTTTTGCTTTTGCTGTTCAAAACATAACATATTGTAAATCTAATGTCTAACACAAAAACCTATGGTTAATTTAGGTGCTAGGCATTCACAAATCAAATTCACTATAGTCTTGTATTAGGAACTATAACAAACAATTAAACGCAACTTAGTACAATAATTTTTATCTACTTGTAAACATGTACTGCATTGTGTATTGGATTCATATGTTGGGAGGTCATTTTCACCTAAGTATTCAACTAAGAATGTGTTTATTCTTCTAGGGGAGGAAACTATAAAGAGAAATGGTCTCACAGGCATGTAAAAAGTTGAATGATACAGTAGTTACATCCTTAATCCAAAGGGAGCTTTTGCTGTGTTTCAGTTGCTTTTACATAGACGTCATCAGTCTAATGTTTGTGTCTTTTTTGTTTTCGTTATTATTGTTTTAGTTGTCTACGCCCTATTTTATCAGTTATACTTGCTATATTCTTTCTAACCAAAGTGCATCGTTACTATACTTTACCTTTGTTTTACTTCTACTATTATTAGAATGTACATATCTTTCATTTTCCATTTATTTACCATTTACTGCTCATTTCTCCTAATGTGGAGATGAAGGCCTGCCATTTCTGTCATTTAACCTTTTTGTCTAGATATACATCCTCTTTTTTCAATGCTGCCTCAATCAACCTTGGTGTTTGCATCGCCAATGAATAAATGAGTAGATCTTGCTATGGAACTTTTTTCCATGATTTTGATTTTACTTAACTTGTAAAATTCATCTTTATCTTCTGTGTCTGCTTCGTTTGTTGGTGCATACATATAGTATTTGAATTATGGTGATATTCAGATGCTTTCTTTAGAATCATCTTCAGATTATTCTTTGATTCAGTGATTTCCATTTCTAAAGTTATAGAGAAATTAATGTTTGATAAAGTGAGAAACTATGAATGTCTTTTCTTGTCTCTTTATACTCATTTTTCATCTTCTTCCTTCCTTTCCTAGGAGTATTTCCCTGCCATTTTCATTAACTTTCTGGCATCTCCATTCACTGTTCAGCTGCTTCCTTTTTTGTGTGTGCCCTCAACACACTCTTCCTTTCTCATTTTCATATCATTTTTCTGTTTTTCCTCCTCCCTTGTTTTTTACCTACCTCCTAGATTTTGTTCTATCCTTATGTTGTTCTTCAGTTCTTCCATCTCCATGCTTACTATTTATTCAATCCTCACTCTCTATAATCCTTCTATTTGTCTATCCCATCATTTGCTTATTCCACTGTGTAACATGGAGTCTTCATTGTGCAATACACTTTTCCCATCTGTACCTTCCATTAGCTAATTTTAATGCTCATTATTTTGCGCATTCTTCCTATGCTTTTATTTTTGTTCATGCTTTAGTTAACTATCAGTATCTCATCATTGCTTCAGTTTTTTTGGCTAATTCATCACCATAAAACTATACTCTTTTTATCACATCTTTTCAATTAGCGGTCACCTTTTCTTTGGTTGTTACTCCTAAGTTGTTTTTTTTTCTTCCAGCCTCTTTAATTTGTCTTTTAACTACTTTTCTATTCATATTTTTGTAGTCTCTTTGCTCTGCATATGTCTCCCCCTTGTAAACATGTCTGCCTCTTTGTCTTTGTCTTTGTAGTAGACTTCCATTGGTATGTGCTGACCATAGGATTAGTACCTCCCTTGCTCTGGCTGTTGCCATAGATGACTGAGGAGCCTGATTCTAGAGTGGCAGTCACGTCTGAAGACATCACACTTGGCTGCAGTGTCAGTGTTAACAGGAAAGATGTGATCCTTCCTGTGAGCTCGACTGGTAATTTCTACACGGCGAAGATTGTCTTCTCCAATGTTTGTGTGCAGCTGAAGGGCACTTCCCTGGGAGCGGTCTACATCCAGGTCCTCCCAGGTGTCAGTGTTGATGCCCACAACTTTCATGTCTCGCTTACAGACGTCTTTGTAGTGAGGCTGTGGGCACCTTTAGCTCTCTTGCTTATTTCTCAATCCATCCATCTATACCCTTTCTACACGCAATATATACCAGTATTTTTATTTGTTTTTTGTCATGTTTAATCTGTAAATTTATTTGCTACTTCTTTTACAGTGTTGATGTTTTTGGAACGCTGCTTTGAACAAAACTTGCACGAGGCCAGGTAATATAAAGAGAGATTTTCAACACTTAGAATACTTAAACTTAAAGTTTTTTGATCCGTACTTGTAAGAAGCTGGCAAAAATCTTGAAAGGTCAGCTTAATACACTATTCGTGAAAGTGGTTGAAACTTTGCTGTTTACAGTGGCTTAAGTGTAATACAGCTTGATTTGCTTTGAACGAGTTTGTATCATTCAGTAAAAGAGTGCTCATTATGTTTGCCATAGAACATATAGTCTGTTGTAAAGTTAAAATTTAAAAACCTAATTCGAGTTTCACATCAGTGAGGACTAAAGATAAAATCAGTTACACAGGTTTAAAATTGTTGGCATCAAATGTGTTTTCATATCGGCATTTCCTTTTTAATTCACATCTTTTTCCCTGAGGCATACGTTACACTTCTTCACTCCACTGGAGTATGCCTTTGCACACTTTAGAATTAACCATTTGATTTTATTATTGATTTCCGCATAAGTAGAGTTGGAATAAGAACAAATGCCAAGATTGTTGACAACCTTGATGTAACACTAGAGTTGCTCAGGGGTTGGCACCACCCATACAGAAAGCCTGACAATATACTGTTCTATATAAGCACCATGTTCAACCACGCACCCTCCTTACTGAAACATCTACCACAAGCCATTGGCACCAGAATATCGAACTTGTCATGTGATGAAAGAAGAACATTTAAGAATGCCTACGCCATGGGTAATTTTAGTGTTACATATTTGTTGCATACACCCTGAGATTGCATCCATGTTTTGTCATCCATGGTACATCCACCCATTCATCAAAACAACCCACAGGTAATGTTGAACATTTGTTCCAATTGAACTATGGTAGAAGCCACAGCTGTTTAATAGGTCCATCAATGTCTCTCAATTTGAATAGCAATAATAGTGAGCTTTTGTACCTGGTTTATTTTACACAGGAGAACGAGTTCCCCAGCATTACAAACATCTCTAATGATGGACTGTCTTGTGAATATCAAGACTATTATTGCTGTTATTCAGAAGTCTAGTGAATTGATAAAGTCATGTCTTCTTGGTGAAAATTGTGGTAAATATGAAGAGGATAATTGTAAACTTGATCAAAGATTTCCAACTCAGTTGGAATCCACACAGAGGGACAGGACACAACGTGTTATCAGCCGTTTAACTGAGAATATGGCCCGTCTTCTCACAAATGGTAAGCTCCTAAATCTGATTTATGTGATGCTTTCTCTGACTACTGTTGAGTGGAGTAGTTACACAATTTTGGTGAATGCTTACAAGTTTCTCCTTTTTCCCTTGTTGGTTTATATGCCCAGTTTACCAGAACAGACGTTCTGAAAATACGAGATCGATAAGTTAAACACTGTTCCTTTGATGGAATTAAATGAGCTGTTTTGAGTGTTTTTCAGCTGTGGCATCATTTTGGAAACAGCATGTATAGATCCTGCAGAAGCTTCATAACTTTTTCATTTAGACGAACTTTTTCGATTTTTAAATTCAAATCTTTTCTGGAAATGCGCCATATTTTTAGCAACTGCATGTATAGACTTAAAAGTTTCATAGCTTTGTTATCTGGGCAAACTTTCTCAAGTTTTACATTAAAATCTAGTGTTTTCTTAAAATAAGTTTCTCTGAGGTGTTTCAAAACTGCTCTGCATTACAGAATATTTTCTCCCTGATTGTCGCAGTGCTGCTGGAATGGCGTTGCCATTGATGTGTAGGCTAACCTGTCCAACTCACAAAAACGTTGTCTCAGTGGTAAGTTTAAACATCGTACTCTTCTTTCAAATCCATTCTAATATTTGTAGTTCTAATGATTTCTTCTAACAGGGTGGTGAACAAGGGGTCGAATTATATATTTTTTATTTTTTCCCACGCGGCAATGTTTAGGCTAATAGCACTGCACACAAAGCCTTATTACCACCCTGTCTTAACTCGTGGATACCATATCGTTTAAAAAATTATGGTAGATGGTTAGAATATTTATATTTGTTACTCATTCAAATGTAAACAACTTGATACTTAAGCGGCAGATCGGTGGAATTGATATTGATTTTCCGAAATAATACCCGAACACATCTAACGACTCTACAATGTAATATGATGGTTTTAATTAATACTTTACACACTCTTAATAATAATTATGTTAACAAGTCGGTTATTTTATTTTCTATTTCATTAACCACATGTCCTTTTGGAGAGTCTTTTATGCTTAGAAGAGGACAGTAAACATCCATCTGCTTTGGGGTATAATTATATGATCCCTGTATGCATCTTTTTTATTTATAAGTACATATTGAACTCATGAATATTTTAGATAATTCCTAAAATACATTCGACTGTGTAGTCCTAGACTGCCTATTTTTTAAATTTGGTGCGTTTTCAAAACTAAAACAGGCACAACTAGCTGTATAATAATAAGCACTTAATATTTAACTTACCTCTCATGTCACGGATCCTGAGCATCTCATTATTACCACACAGCTACTGGAAATGCTGCTCCCCCATCGAGTACCTACTAGAAATACTGTTGAAGACACAAGCAAATGGTTTATGAGCGATTTGAAAGTAGAGTATGGTAAGTTATGAATAGGCTGTGAAATTGGATAGAAGTGTACAACAATGAAATTTCATTTTATGGCAACTTTGGTCACCTAACAAAATGATTGTAATTTTTTTTATTAAAAGTGTTTGCTCAAAATTAAATGAAAGGAAGATGCAATTGTGGGTTAACGGATGGATGTAGCATGGATGACAAAACATGGATGCAATTGTGGGTTGTTTTGATGAACGGATGGATGTAGCATGGATGACAACACATGGATGCAATAGGGGGTTGTTTTGATGAACGGGTGGATGTAGCGTGGACGACAACACATGGATGCGATAGGGGGTTGTTTTGATGAACGGATGTAGCATGCATGACACAACATGGATGCAATAGTGGGTTGTTTTGATGAATGGATAAATGTAGCATGGATGACAAGGCATGGATGACAAAACATGGATACAATAGTGGGTTGTTTTGATGAACGGATGGATGTAGCTTCGATAACAAAACATGCATGCAATACTGTGTTGTGTTGATGATCAGGCGGATGTAGGATTATGACAGAACCCATGTTTTGTCATCCATTCTACATCCGCTCGTTCATCAAAACAAACCACTCCACTAGTATCTTTCAGTGAGTCAATTAGGAATTCAGCTACGTCTACCACAGCTTGTGCTGTTTTAGTCTGCATATATAGTGTCTGAATGCTATATATCATTAATTTTATAAAGTAATTATTGTAATTCTATTTTGGTGACTACAATTTAAATTGTTTGGTATACTTAATACTATATTTCAATCAGATCTCCTCAGTTTCTCCCATTTGTGTCTGTGCCATGGAACGCTCACTATGCTCAGTAAAGGGGAGCTTATTCAGTCACTTGAGGTTTGTAAAAATATCCTTAACTCATTTTCCTCTTTAATAATATTGAGTCAAAGTACGAACCAACAAGGGTTATGAGTAGTTAACGTTATGGATAGTGTTCAGTTTATCACTGCCAGATTTGTATAGGTGGTTGTCCCAGGTTCAAATCGCACTCTGATTCCTGTCTGAAATTCCGGTGGATGATCCCTGACTGGAATCCAGTGCATTCAAGAATAACTAACTGGTTTGCCTCCTACCATTTACGGGTTTTAAGCTAATGGTCATGGTTCGTGTGTGAGCCTATAGTATATGGAACATATGTCCTACTGTTTGGCAGCTAAACATTTTAAGCATCAAAAACTCAATTCTTAAAAAGCTTGTTAGTCCATTGCAGGTTGTTAAAAGATCTTTATCGCTTGAAATCCTATTAGGATGAATCATTTTCACACACAAAATCAACTTTATGGAAGAGACTAGATAAAGGATGCTCTTTGTTGTCATTTCTGTTTCCGTATAAATTCTTCATTGTTAACGATACTTAAGATGTTTTTTTTTTTAAATGGAAAGAGTTTCGTGGTTATGTTCTATGTTTAGATGATTGAGAAAAAGCAACCCAAAAAATATAGACTTCAAAAGAATTTTACTCCAGAGTCTAAGGCGCTCTTACCAACTGAGATATGAAACCCTGAAAGTTTTATCGGGTCCCTCAGGGTGCACTTTATACTGTACAACGGTTATTATGATTGAGTCTGTAGTTTGATTATTAGCGGTGGGGTATCTTTAAAGATCAGCCCTTTTGTTGTATATCAATATTTTTGTTGTCTTTTGTGATATACTGTATGTGGATGTTTGTTTACATCTTTCCTTCATTCACATACTAGCACTTGCGCCAATTTCTAAAAATGATACAAAAATTGAAGTGCCGAATATTAAAAGTGTTTGCACCATAAATAAACTTCTTCTGAAAATGTGAGCGCGAGAATGGAAACTCTGTTCCTGTGACCTGTTCATTGACCTTCCTCATTAACAGTTTTGCATGCATAAATACAATTCCATGTCTTTGTTTTCTCCATAAGGTTTTTCATGTTATGACTCAAATCCAATTTTTCTTTGTTCGTTCGCTACCTAACGTTGTATGCTAATGAAGCAGATAGTAAACAGTGGTTTAATAAGCAAGGATTTGCACTTTGAGTTGGTATCTAGAGAGACCTTAAGCAATGGCTTATAGGAGCGGCAATGAACAATAGCTTTGATTATTGAATACAAAAGTTGCACGTTGGAATGTACTGAGCTCACCGCCTGCTTATCATCGTCCTGAAAAAAGTACTTTCCGAGTTTTGTAGACAATTTGATTGACAACACTGCAAATTCTGACAATCTGTTTTTGTTTTTGAACCTAAGAACTTTACCTTCTTAAGGCCTAATTAATCAGGTTTTTTAGTTTTGTGAAGGCAAAACTAAACTAGAGTAATTTTGTTAAGAACTGGCGTTGTCATTGGCCCTGTTTTTGTTGCTAATGTTCTCATCTAATAGTAGTTTTTTTGTAAAATTCAGGGCATCTTCTTTTTATGAAACGGGCTTTGATTAGTTTGACCAGCGTCTCAATCTACGTTCACTGCCTTATCTTGCAGGTAAATAATGGATGTGATCCAAACGCTGGTGGAACTTTGCTATTTGACGTTCTTTTTCCAGATATTTGCAGAATGTGTGAAACGTAAGACAAGATCTAGAGTATTTGTTGGCCATATGCCAATAGCACTTTCTTTAAATGACGTCACCATTTATGCAGACGGTGAATGTTGGTATAGAAATGCGGACAAACGTTGA
>JAPEIX020092615.1:0-17227 GCA_026122405.2 Zoanthus sansibaricus
ATGGTGCCCAGTACCTCATTTTCGACTGCACTGATATACGGATCTTGCGCCATCATGGCCCTCAAGTCCTCGATCGGTGGGAGCCCACAAAAACTAAGCAAACACTATTTGGTGAAATAGAGAAATAAACCACTATAAATATAATATTTTAGTCTGCATTCAATTTTATCCGCCCCGACTTGTTTAGGAAAATAAAATAATAAGAAATCCTACTGAAACGAAGCTTGGAATCAAGGCAAATTAAAATGCCTTGACAAAAGATTCCCTTTACACGAACACACAGGTATTTTCAACGTAAAAAAAAAATAATCTTTTCGCGCAGTTTTCGGAAAACTTTCAGGAAGTATTAGCTAAAATCATAGTAAAACAAACCCAAGGAAAAGAAAAATCGAAGGCGGGAACTGAACTCGAATAGAATTTTAAAATAGGAACTTTGTTATATTTTGATCAACCAACACTGATGTCAAAGAGGAAATAACTATCGGCTAACTAATAAAGTATATGAGTTGCGTCGGTGTTTCTAAAGAAACAATTTAGTGACAAAAATGTAAATTATACACCTTATAAAAAAAGAGAAATTTTACTGACGTTTCGGACGTTAGTCCTTTGTCGGGGTAACAACACTCATGTCACCGAGTATCTTAATGATTACTGGAAAAGTTCCGTTTAAGAGGAACATTTAGTGTTGCTTAGATACTGATATCTTTTACTGGACATTCAAAAATCTTACGGCGAGATTAAGATCGCAAAGGTCATGACTTCTGTGAAGTTGCCCATAATTGGGTGTGGTCAGTGCGATATCGATTCCAATAATATTATAATGTAATAGACACAAGCAAACTGAAAAAATAGCGGCAGCGAAGAAGAAAAAATAGTAAAAATCTGAAAAAAAATATAACACAACGATTGAGACCTTGACGGTTGAATTGTTCAAATGCAGTTGAGGTTTAAGCCTGCGTAAGCAAAAATTACAACAGCTATTGCCTCTTTACGGTAAAAAATAACAGTTCTTGAAAAATATTGTTCAAATTTTCTTAGGAAAAAAAGTTAATTTCAAAATTACATGATCAAATTAGTCTCTGTAAAATTGTAAACAAAACCGTGGAATAAAAATATAACCAACAAAGCACAAGGGCATCGTGAAATTGACCTTTAAACTTGGAGTACCTCTTACCTTTTTTGGAGTCAACTCATTCTGTGTCCGCGCCTCTGCTGTGGGTCTAGTAGTGGGACGTTGCGTCCATCTTATCGGTACACCGACATTTCCTAAGCCTGCTATAATTCCATGCGAGACCAATACAAAATTACAAAATTGTAACAAAAATGTAATTAAAACTAAATTCACTACACCATACTTCATCATAAACCTGGATGACTCAGAGAACTTATGATGAGGTTGGTCCAAGAATTTGCTACGCGTTATAGTTCATCTAAAGAACTCTGAGCAGTGTTTTATACACACGTTACTCATGCAATTTGGAGCGTGGGCCAACACGTAGGAGAGAGTCCATTTGCCTTTCGCATGAGATGATTACAACTACTTGCGTGACACAAACTGCATGACGCTATAACTTTGAAAAGTTAATCAGGAGGGGTGCCTAAAAGACAAAGTTATTGTGATACAACACTAACAAGAATTCTATGCGTTTCCCACACGTACAAAAAATGAAATGCTTTTGAGAGAACAGGAACATCTTAAAGTTTTCTGTTTCCCAACGTATTTTTTCATTTAAGCTTTCCTTCATTAATCTTTATTGTGAATCACTGATTAAGACTTTTTATATGCAATTTCGTGTTTAGTTAGGTGCTTCTGGATCAATCTGATTAGGAGCAGATTTTATCATATCTTTATGTTCAGTCTTGCTCACAAGGGACGTATCCACCTTCCTCTTTGTTTTCAATTGAATAATCTTTTTATTAAAGACTTAAAACCCACCGATGTTCCTTCTTCCTCAGCTTTAATACCGAAAATTTCCTTGCAATTCATTAATGACAGTGTAATACAAAATCTTATGCTAGCATATCCGACACGCTATCTAAATGTCCATTTTAACCCACAGTAGGATACTATATATAAATCGTTTTGTCTTTGTTAAAGCTGGAAAAATTATCAAGAGTTCACGGTACAAGTCATGTTGCCAAGCTTTTCAACTATCAAGTAAAACATTGATCTCGTGCCGATTTGCACCAATTAATATATACACATTTTTTTGTAAAAATGTCTAACTTTTGGGTCGAGCTCGAACCTCACTAAAAATTTTGAGAATTTTAATATCATAATTTACAATCAAGAAAGACCCGGGTGCAAATCATTTGTTTAGCACCGAACCAAAAATCTGCTTGATGTCTGCAGTACGATTACTATTACCCAAAGATGTACACAAGTTTGCCATGTATATTATAATTCATATACATGTGCACTTCACAGCAAATTCTACTCATAAAACTCTTTTTAAGTTCCACGTTTGCTTTATTGGCGATGATCAAATGAACAAAATTAACGAGGAAATATTTCACCAAATTTTTGGCATAGAGAGTACGAAATTAAACTGGTCGTTTACTATATCTCAGTCTTCGTGTTTCTTCTTTACTAAATTTCGGGCACTCAGCAGCCACACGTCCTATATCAGAATAATAAAACTCCAATTTATCGGCATTCATATCGACACGGAAAACATTTTTATCGAGGTTTTCTTGTTAACATCATTTTACATGAGTTGCATGCCAAGATATTTGTTAACTTATAGACTTTTTACACAAATGGATATTTTGAAATGCAGCAAATTTTACACATTATTTTTTTATGAAACAACCTTTAATTATAACTACACACGAGTGAAAATTGCTGAAAGGCTTCTTAAAACAATCAAACAGTGAGTTTTTGGTCATACAAGTTCCTGTATTTTATGATATAATGGTTTTTTTATTGGCGTGTAATAGCATTTCACGACACCCACAAAATGATACTGAGACCTTATTGAGCTTTTCGTAACTACCACGCTTATACTGCAACAGCTGGCCTGCTTTTAATACCGTAGACACTGTGAAAACAATTCTTACTTTTAAGTAAAATGTATTTTACTTTTAGTGCAAGTAGAAGCATATTTATACGAAAATAAGATAGTAAAAATTTGCCATGAAGTTTAGTGAAATGAAATTCTTTTTAACAGCTGCTACAAACTACATGGTAATGAACTGGCAATAATTGAACAACCCGCTTGAGATGTCAACGAACTTAGGACCGGGTTCAACGTCGATCTTAGAATGCGTCGAACAAAATTGCACCTTTATGATAAATTTCATGTTTGTCCCAATGAAGATTGACTGAGTGAGTTTCGATCGATCCAGTCGTTCTAATCGACGTGCGGTGTCGGTTAGAATGGCATAAGATCGACTGTTGGTCAAAAGTCGTATTATCATGCGTCGAGATAATTCATAAAAATAACTATAATAAAGTAAAAAAATGTATGTTTTAGTGAATTCCCTTTGACTGAATTCCGGTCGACCGAATTAAGACTTGAATTTGACTCAAGAGTCGAACGTAATTAATTTTGGTCGACCAAAAGTGGAATTTTGTTCAACTCGTGCTAAGATCGACGTTTAACACGAGCCATAGTGATACGAGGGAATAAAACGCGCTTATCTTCAAGTTGTATCCACCGAAAGTGTCAAGTTAATCAGAATTCAAATACAAACCATACAAAGAGGATATTCTTTGCGGTGGCACATAGATGTGAGTTTTATTTTCTAATGCGCGGTAAAACAACATTTTACGAGCGTGAGGAATATTTTCGCGCCACCGTGTAATGTCATTATTGCCTCACGCGGATATTCCGTAGGAGTAGCAGTGAGTAATAGCTGAGACTTTCTCGTTTGCATAAAATTCTGTGCAGCAATGGTTATTGTTTTAACTCTTCCTGCCTGCTTTAATAACACCTTCACTTTTTGACAAGGATCATAAACGACTTGTGTGTGGAGGATGTTATTTTCTGTGTGAATTGTGGTTCTACTTGTGCGCAATATCCGTGAATCGAATCATGTAGACTTTTGATTACTATATGGAAAAAAGGAAGCACACTAAATCTAAAACAGCTTAATTTTAATTTAATTGCAATGTAAACGTAAGAATATTCCCAACAAGAACAAGTACAAAAGTTGCACAACACCAAAAGTAGACAAAACTACAGTCAAATGTTCTTAACTTTGCAAAATAAATACGAATATATAAAAAAAACAATTTACTCATTTTGGTGGTTTTCGTGATGTACCTATAGCTAAAGATTCATCAATTACAATCCTCATTTTTGTTATTGTATTTTCGTTTTGGTTCATTTTCTTTTGAAAAAGAATTTTTGTATGAAACACCTACAAAGCCCTGAGGAGATGCCGGGTTTTTTTTGCAGACAAGCAACAAATGGCGGGAAAAGTTTTTTTAGGACGCGCGCGTACAGCCGGGACATTTGGTATAAACTTAGAATTATGCGAAAAGCGATAAAACCCTTCATAACGATGAATTTCAGGATAACATTTTTTTCGTTCTTTACGTAAAGTTTTCATCAAATTTACTTTGACTTTCCTAAAACTTTGAGAAAACTATTTACAATCATTGTTTTTTATATTTTGTAGTTTTAAACTGTGAAGATCCTTGCTGAATCAGCTACTGTATGCTCTATTTGACTTTGCTTGTCTTTTATCTATGATAAGACAACATTCCGTTTACATCGTAGCTGATGGCATTTCTTCTTTCTTTTTACTTTTTGACACATTCGCCCGTCAGCTGCCACTTGACAGATGCTTAGCCAATCTGCACTTCGTTTCTTCACCTGCTGATAAAAACAAAGAAAACAAAATCTTTTATTTTGATTTGTTTAGAAAAAAATTCAACAAAATTCTAATTTGAAATAAAATATAAAAGCAAACGATAACACAAATACTAAGCAAACAATATTTGAGGAAAGAGAGAAATAAACCTTTATGATCTTTTATCTCCATTCAAATTTACTCGCCCCGACTCGTTTAGGAGCAGTTTTTAAAATAAAAAGAAATGCTACTGAAACGAGGCTTGGTGGGCAAATTTAAATGCCTTGACAAAAGATTATTCTAAGAATCCCTTTCACAAACCCAGGTATTTTCAAAGTAAAAAAAAAATTTAAACGCCCAGTTTTTGGAAAACTTTCAGGAAGTATTAGCTAAAATCGGAATCAAACAACCCAAAGAAAAGAAACATCGAATCGGGACCAGACTCAAAAGACTTTTAAAATAGGAACTTTGTTATATTTTGATCAATCAAAATGTCGACGAGTATCTTAATTATTATCGGAGAAGTTCCATTTACGCGGAACAAATAGTGTTAAACAAGATGCACACTAGGCAAAAATAGGGCGGCGCTAAATCCGCCGCGAAAAATTCGCCTGGTGTGCGGAGTGAATTTTCAAGCGCGCTTGCAGTTGCGGCAACAGCGTTCAATGTTAAACATGTTTGATATTTAGTTCGTCGTACACTTTTCCCACGAAGTTTTCGCCAAGTGTGCGGACACTGAACGAACTTAGCACTGACGCCAATGACGTTTTTGTCGTGTCGTTTTGTCATGCGTAACTCGAGCCAAAACAAGTGAGCTTGCGTTGCTGGCTAATTTTTGTCGATAACAGCGCCCAGTGTGCGGGGAACTACCACATGAGCTGAATACGCCTTTAGAAATTCTTCACGGTGAAAGTAGTGCCGCGCTCTTTTCGCCTAGTGGGCGGCTTGCTTTAGATACCGATTTCTTCTCTTGAACATTTAAAACTCTTAGGACGAAATTAAGATCGCAAAGGTCGTGACTTCAGTGAAGTTGCCCATAATTGGGTGTGGTCAGTGCGACATAGCTTCCGATAATATTATAATTTAATAGACCTTAAGACGACCACGATCGAACTGAAAAAATGCCTAAGACTTTAAAATACTGCCGGCGAAGCTAAGAGAAAAAAATTTCTGAAAAACTAAAAAACAGAACAAGTTGCCTTGAGAAATCAAGAGTTAAGTTGTTCAAATGCGAGTAAATTCTAACTTGGGTAAGCAAAACTTTCAACAACTATAGCTATTTCCTCTCTATGGAAAATGTTACAACTCTTAAATAATGTTTAAATTTTCCTAGGAAAATTTCAAAATTACAGGTCAAATCTGTTTCTGTAAGATTGTGCCGGAACAAAACCATGAAATAAAAATTTAACCAACAAAGCACAAAAAGCATCGTATAAATTGGCCTTTAAACTTGGAGTACCTCTTACCTTTTTTAGAGTCGACTCATTCTGTTTCCATGCCTCTGTTGTGGGTCTAATAGTGGGACGTTGCGTCCATTTTATCGGTTTACCGACATTCCCTAAGCTTGCTATAATTCCATGGGAGACCATTATAAAATTACAAAACAAAAAGCATGCAATTAGAACTAAATTTACTAGATCATACTTCATCATGAACCTGGAACTTATGGTGTAGTTTGTCCAAAAATTTGCTACGTGTTCTAGTTCATCTGAAGAACTCTGAGCAGTGTTTTATACACACTTTACTCGTACAATTTGGAGCGTGAGCCAACACGTTGGAGAGAGTCCTTTTGCTTTTTGCATGGGACGATTACATTATTTGTATGGCACAAACTGCATGACTCTATAACTTTGAAGAGTTAATCAAGGAGGGGTGCCTTAAGACAAAGTTATTGTGATACAACACGAACAGGAATTCTATGCGTTTCCCGCACGTACAAGAAATTAAATGCTTTTGAGAGAGCAGGAACATCTTAAAGTTTTTTGTTTTTCATCGTATTTTTTTAGTAAAGATGAAAAACAAAAGTTACTCTTTATTGTGAATTACCCGTTAAGACTTTTTTATGCAATTTCGTGTTTAGTTAGTTGAAGCGCGAGCTGGATCAATCTGATTGGGAACAGATTTCATCATATCTTTATGTTCAGTCTTGCTCACAAGGCACGTATCCACCTTCCTCTTTGTTTTCAATTGAAACCACCGACGTTCCTTCTTCCTCAGCTTTAATACCGAAAATTTCCTTGCAATTTATTAATAACAGTGTAATACAAGAGCTTATGCTAGCATATCCGACACGCTATCTAAATGTCCATTTTAACCCACAGTAGGATACTGTATATAATTCGTTTTGTCCCTGTTAAAGCTGGAAAAATTATCAAGAGTTCACGGTACAAGTTATGTTGCCAAGCTTTTCAACTATTAAGTAAAACATTGATCTTGTATCTTGTGCCGATTTGCACCAATTAATATATACACATTTTTGGTCAAAATGTCTAACTTTTGGGTCAAGCTCGAACCTCGTTAAGAATTTTGAGAATTTTGATATCATAATTTATAATCAAGAAAGACACGGGTGCAAATCATTTGTTTAGCACCGGAAATTAAATACATTTCCGAAACAAATTAAAAATCTTACGATTACTATTACCCAAAGATGTACACAAGTTTGATATGTATATTATAATCTATATACATGTGCACTTCACTGCAAATTCTACTCGCAAAACGCTTTTTAATTTGCACGTTTGCTTTATTGGCGATGATCAGATGAGCAAAATTAACGAGGAAACATTTCACAATTTTGGTCATGGAGAGTACAAAATGAAACTGGTCGTTTACTATATCTCAGTCTGCGTGTTTCTTCTTTAGTAAATTTAGGGCACTCCGTAGCCACACGTCCTATATCAGAATAATGAAACTCCTGTTTATCGGCATTCATATCGACACGGAAAACATATCTATCAAGGTTTTCTTGTTAACATCATTTTACATGAATTGCCAAAATATTCGTAAACTTATGGACTTCTTACACAAAAGGATATTTTGAAATGCAGCAAAATTTACACATTATTTTTAAGAATCAACTTTTAATTATAACTACACATGAGTGAAAATTGCTGAAAGATTTTTGAAACAATCAAACAGTGACTTTTTGGTCATAAAAGTTCCTGTATTTTATGATTTAATAGTTTGTTTATTAGCGTGTAATAGCATTTCACGACGCCCACAAAATGATACTGAGACCCTGTTGAGCTATTCAGAACTACCACGCTTATGCCGCAACAGCTGGCCGGATTTTAATACCGTAGACACGGTGAAAACTCAGTAAAACAATTCGGCTTATTTTTGAGTAAAATGCATTTTACTTTTAGTGCAAGTAGAAGCATATTAATACAAAAAAAAAAGATAATAAAAATTTACCATGGGCTTTTAACGTTTGCTACAAACTACACGCATGAGATGTCAACGATCGTATTGATACGAGGGAATAAAACGCGCTTGTCTAAGATCTTCAAGTTTTATCCACCGAAAGTCTCGTCTTAATCAGTAGAATTCAATTACAAAGCATACATAGAGGCTACTCTTTGCGGTGGCACAAAGATTCGAACTTTACTTTCTAATGCGCGTGAGACAACATTTTACAAGGGAGCGGAATATCTTCACGCCAGCGTTTAAATCAGGGGCGGATTCAGGATTTTTGAAAAGAGGGGTGGCTAACAAATTTTCAAAAGTCAGGCGTGAGCAGACAAGCTATTTCTAAAAAGTCACGGTATCTGCTCAGCAAATGGTTATCTTACGTTTCTACGAGCGACAAACAAAAAAAATTCAAATTTATCGTCGGATTATAACGCCATTACGAGCAAGCGATATACACTCAAAAACTGCTGTGATGACTCTTTATTCAACACAACTGATCATTGATGCCATGACACCTGTTGAACTTCAGCAACTGAATTTTTCAGTTTCTGGTAAACCTTGACTTTTGACAGTCTCCTTTATATCATTTTAAACACATTTTTATATGAGGTTAGCCCATCTATTTTTAATTTTTTTGCCCCAAAAAAGGGGGATGGTTAACCACGCAATTCGCCCCTCCCCCTAAGTCCGCCTCTGGTCATGTCATTTTTGACTAGCAGACTACTTTATAGGAGTAGCAGTGAGATATAGCTGGGACATTCTCGTTTGCATAAAATGTTGCGCACCAATGGTTATTGCTTTTTATAATCCTCCAGCCTACTTTGCGCGGTTGTTTTTCTCGACTTGCAATGCTAGTCTTGGAGATTAATTTTGATCTGAATTGTAGTTTTACTTGTGCGCAGTATCCGTGAGTCGTCTCATTACAACTTCGGACAAATAAACGGAAGGATATAAAATCAAAAAAAGTTTAATTCTAATTTAATTGCAATGTAAACGTAACAATATTCTTTACAAGGACGAGAATAAAAGTTGCACAACACCAAAAATGGATAAAACTACAGTCAAATGCTCCTGACTTTACAAAATGAATACGAATGAAAAAATTGTTTTACTCATTTTGGCTATTTTCATGCACCTGAAGATTTACCAATTACCATCTTCCAAAAAAGTTACTGTGGTGGAGATCAATGCTTTGAAAAACAGCTGGGACTGACAAAGGTTCGTACTCTTCTTCATTTTTTTTCTCGACAGCTGACAACTGAATAATTTAAAGCTTAGAAAACTGTACGTTTCTGTGTTTATGACTCCCGTTGTTCATTGATCACTCCCAGTTACTCCATGGTTGAAGACCGAAGATCATATTCGGCATTATTACAGTATTTTCGTTTTCGTTTAGTTTCTTTTAAAAAGGATTTTTTGTCTGAATCCCCTACAAAACCCCGAGGAGCTTCCATTTTTGCAGACAAGCAACAAATGGCGGGAAATTGTTTTTAGGACGCGCGCGTACATCCGGGACATTTTGTATAAACATTCACTAGAAGAAATATTTTAAAACAACAACACAATATGTTATAATAATAATAAAATTGGATCATAAACTCCTGAAATTAAAAACCTAAAATTAAAAGCCCCATAAGAAAAAGGAAGCTCATATGAGGTGGATTTAGTGCAAGTAGGTTTCGATACAGAAGCACGGGTCGGATTTGAACTCTGGTATGACACAACAAATAAGATTGAATAAAGAATCCAGCATTAAACTGATTTGAGACAAATATTAGATTATTCAATAGATTTATTTTTCCTCAATAAACTGAGTAACGAGCTCAATTCTTTATACACTTTATACAGTTGCAAAAATATACAAACGCTTTACTAAGCTAGATCTAGAGCGGGTCAGCTGCCGATAAAGGATTTTTATCAAGGATGTTATTCGGATTTCTATTGAATTCCATTAAATGTCGTTCCATCGTTTCCTTCCGGAAGTAGTAATAAATCCATATGAATTGGTAATATATGAATTAGTACATGGCAGCATATGTAATGAATCGCTAGATCAATGCTGAAGTTGAAGGAAAAACATCACATTGTTTTGCTCGAAAACGGTTATATAGTCATCTAGGTTCACGAGTCCTTAACGGAAACAAAGTCAATAAATCTAAATCCACAAATTCGCATGGTGAGTCTTGGTCACACGACATTGATTGAACTAGTGGTACGCTGTGTGTGAATGCCGGTCAATTGTTACACAGTCTTGCATCTCAAGATGTTAAAAGAAAAAGAGAGAAAAATCACTAACTTTCTGAGTTTCTCAACGAAAAACATTTCTCTCTCAGTTTTTCACGGAAATCAAACTATTCGTGAAAACGTCTCTGCAATCCAGTCTTGAAAGACGAAAAGGCGAGGCATGCATTTTTATTTCGAAGCAAAGTTTGCTTTTTTTGTTTGTGAAATGTGTTCTATTAGTGCTGTGCCTATACAAATAAAGAAAAACTACCGTTTGTCCATGCTACACAAAGAAAGAAAACCTACCTCTTTCATTTTTTTTTCATTCACCCGAGTCTAACGTTGGTTTCTTTTTAAGGATGGTTGATGTACTAGCTGCTAAGCTTTTAGATTATAGTACAAAATAAGTTATTTTCGAAATGTTTGATTTTCTCTGACTGCATTTTTTATCTTCTGTATGATTTTTTTGGGTTAGCTTGGACGGCAAGCTACAACACGCGCGCAATGTTTTTCACATTACATTTTCTAATTGAAAGACACCACATCCGCTAATTTGCGACCAAAATCCCATTTATTTCACCAAGATCAACTCGAAGCTCTCATTTTTAAAACTTCTAGTAATAAGCACTAACAAACAGCGTTAAAAACACTCGTTATTTCTGTTCTGAAAGTTTAAATTACATTAGCGATATTTCCTGTATAATACTCAAACATGGTCAAGTGGTTTATGACAAATCTCTGCACGCAAAAACGTGTGTTATTACTATATATTCTACGAATCATTAATTTGTTTCGAGATCTACAACATGAAACAACCGGCTAATGAAATGCTTTTCGCGAAGTATATGTACGGAAAGAAGTCATGATTTAATCAATATTGAACTTTCGCTTTTATTGTTAAAGTCCGGAACTTCTCCATAGTGAAATTCTTTTTTAGATTCAGCGACTATATAATTAGATGGCACTAACAAACTTATTTAGAAAACTCTTATGTTTTTTACGCACAATGGAGCATGTTCGTAAATTTTGAGAACTGTTTTTTAAACAAAAGTAAGTTAAAGGAGAAACTGTGCATGAATGTTAAGAATGTCCCATTACAATCAAACCGAGTTAATTTTTTTAAATTTCATTAACATTCCTTGAAATCCTCAAAAATAATAAAGTGATAGGTGATAAATCTTTCATTTAAAAAGCAATTTGATTTAAGTAAAAAGAGTTTTCGATATTACTCGAGTCATCTCAACAACATTCGCCAAGGCATCATATTCAATTGAAAAAGTAGCAGTTTTGAAAACTCAGCTTATTTATAAAAACCTATACAAACATCGAATTTTTTTCTTCGTCATAAACATCCTGTCGCTTTATATCTTAAATTAACCCGATGGCTTCGCACTCTATTTTCTAATCAATTCCTTTCTAGACACACTGCTCATTATTATTAAAAATAGTAACTCAAACTATTTTTTTAAAATCTAAACCTACAGTTTACAAAAAATATATGGATTTTTTTACTGTCATAAATATCTTGTTGCTATAAATATCAAATCAAAAGATAAATCAAAATTTTAAATCTAAGACTTCTTAATTCTTTATCTTATGTATTCTTTATCTACAAGCAGTTTATCAGTTATTAAAATCATGATGGAAACTAAATTTCAGCTAGCCTACACCTTAGAATAGCAATATTCAAAACCCATACCTTGCCATACTATTCCTGTTTTAAAAATCTAAACCATTATAAATTACACATCTTTAATACGAAAGAAATTAGAAAGAACAGTGAGGCTCAAATCGCCTGAAAAAAAGGAACAAATTAAGAATAATCTGAGGTTGAAATGCTTGAAAATGTTAAGGAAACAACAACTTCTAGCACTTACTAATTTTAATACTAATAAACTCCAATTGTAAGAAATACTGTGCTGTGCAATGTACATATATTGTAAGTTATATCTCCTTCAAAATTTGTACTCGGTCACTAAATGTTTTGAAATTACGTAGTTTGGCATATATGGCATTATAAGAACAAAATAAGAAGATTTTGAACCTCAAAGTGCTGAAAAAAATAGGAACATTGAGCCTGAGTAAAAATTTTGCTGGTTCTTATTAAAAAAAGTGTATAACAATTCATTTAAAACATCAAATTAACGACTTCACATTTCCTTGTTTTGTTCATGCGGTTTATTAGTGAAAAATAGCTGCGGAAACCTATTTTTACTGTATGTGTACAGTTTATCATACCTATCACGGTAAACTGCATTTTGCTCAGTGAAAGCTTGTGTAGCTTAAATGATCAACATTATAAGTACAGATAAAATATACTTGTTATTAACTATGAAGCCACTGTATACAAATGAACATTATTTGCCTAGGCAACATTGGTAACAGGCATTACCCTTTCAACCTATTATAAAAACTAAACAGCCTGAATATTACCAGCCGTGGACAGCAATATATTTTGCTCTACAAGATACAAGCTTTAAGCAAACTCGTCAAGATTACCTTCTTAAATTGTTGTAAAAGTCCTTTTTTTCTCAGCCAATACAGTACACTGAAGTACAGCAACTCCTACAAACTATCACAAGGAAATTCCCACAAACACCGAGATTGACCTTCCGGGATATATTATTTAACAATATAGCATTTTTAAGTCACTTTTATTCTAGGCTGCATGCTGCGAAAAATACGTTCGCAAAGACTACCAATAACACTCTATGGAAGATTCCTTGCACAGTACCTGCCGATATCGCCCTAATACCTACTGTTAATACAACCCGGGTATCACTAGGCTCATACCAATGAAGAAAAACGTCAACCACTTGCAGTCAACACGCTGATAGATTAAACACACGCTTCGATCTCGTAAATATAACATTTTCTTAATACAAAACGCTTATCTGAACTTGCTTTCCAAAAAAAAGCATTTCTTGAATCCTGATGGAATTCGAACCCATGACTCCCGATAACGTGAAAGATGCTCGAATTCCTGGCCGGCTAAAATTTCCAGTGCGATATCAAAATTACAAACTACAAACCGCTGCCTAGTTAGCCTCGTTGGAGTGATGCCAGTCCACCCTGGTGGGGGAAGGCTTGGAATTGCATCACGGCCGGTCCAGCACTGAGGATTTCAATTATTAATTAAGACCGTGAAAAGGTGCTGCCTTTGCTCTAACATCTGCAAATGGTTAGACCTTCACTCAGGGTCTTATAATAACCGCAAAAATTTCAAAATGGAATCCCTTGGAGAAGTGAATGTTGTTTTATATGGAAGAAGTTCAAAATACCACTGTCGTTATAATGAATACAGCAAAAGTTATGAAAGCGGATAAGTTAAGATGAACTGCTAAACAAAGATAAGCGAAACATTTGAAACGAGTGCTACTGATTCGGAAAAAAAAATTAAAATTTAAAGACCAGTCTCTCTTATGTTTTTTGCAAGGGAGAGTTTGGGGTTGGGTCCTGGAAAAATAAATTTTCTACCGTGGAGAACAGTAACAGTGTAATGCTTGTGTATGATAATCACCGGTATAGATAGCACATGTACGTTAGTACCAAGTACTTGTAGTCATTAAAATGAACACTAAGATCACAGAACAGTAACAGTGTAATGCTTGTGTATGATAATCACCGGTATAGATAGCACATGTATGTTAGTACCAAGTACTTGTAGTCATTAAAATGAACATTAAGATCACAGAACAGTAACAGTGTAATGCTTGTGTATGATAATCACCGGTAAAGTATAGATAGCACATGTATGTTAGTACCAAGTACTTGTAGTCATTAAAATAAACACTAAGATCACAGAACAGTAACAGTGTAATGCTTGTGGGATGTGAATGGAATGATAATCACCGGTATAGATAGCATATGTTTGTTAATACCAAGTACTTAGTAGTCATTAAAATGAACACTAAGATGACAGAACAGTAATAGTGTAATGCTCGTGTGATGTGACTAGAATGATAATCACCAGTATAGAGAATCTTCAACTTCTTTTTTTTCTTTCAATTCTTTATTAATTGGAATTTCGGGATTTTTAGCAGCCTTTAAGCAAATATCTAATATTATCTACTAATTCGTGTGGAAGGCAAAGAAACTTCTGATTGTTTAAAGCAGGGATAAGAAAGTACTCTTTCATTTGATCGGCTTACATTTTTGTGCCTGTGCAGTAAAAGTGCTAATATTACATTCATTTATTCACAATTGGTGAGTTGATTCTTTAAGATTAATTATAATTCCGGATATCCGGAAAAAAAAACCTATTTTCTTTTCTCGCCCCTTCCCAACCCCATCCCAATCAACTTTGTCGAGTAATTATAAAATCCAAACAATTGCTTTTGGGAAAAAGGTTTCTTACTTCCCAGGATTCTTTGCATGCTAAAGGTAAGACAATTCTTCCCCCAGGTGCCTCTAACTTTCTCTATAAATGGTCACCAAAGAAATAAGTTAAGTATTAGCCCGCCAAGAGTCCCCCGAGGAGACGATTCACTAGGGTAATCGGGATCACATACCTAAAACTGAACCAGGATCATGCTATAACCGAATTAAATACGTCCGAATATCAGGAAAACATTTCCTTGTGGTGTGTTCTACATCGTTGTAACCTAATTTACCTTTTTGTAGGAACATCACCTAAATAATTTGTTAAATACCTAAGTTGTTCTTTTTATTGTATAACGAAGGCAAAAGCTAAAGGCGCATAAAATATCGAAAACGTTATTTGACCTATAACAGTCGTCATCAATGGTTTAACAAGAAATGTACGTGTGGCAATGCGTTTATAGGAGAATTGATAAAAAGTCTCAACGAGACGAGCCACTCACGAATATTGGTAAACTAAGTGAATCCAGGTAAAAACCAACCTTTACCAAATTATAAATAACCAGCATTATAAAAAATATATCGAGAGAGGAAAACGAACTTCAGCAATACTAGCTCACTGAGTATTAGTATGCTGTACGGCATCCTCCTGCGGCAGCAAGCGAATAACAGGTCAGAACTGGTTCCGCCTGGCTACAACTGGTTTTAGATTATGACACGAACGGTTATAACTGGTTCAGCTGACTACAACTGTTTTTTTTTATCATGGCACGAGGATTCGTTCAGAAAACGGGTTGGAGAATTTTTAACAATAGCTATTGTTGCATAAAATTTCACGCAAATGGAAAAGTCCCAGCTATAACTCACTGCTACTCCAACGGTTTATCCGAGAGTCAAAAAGGTTTTTAATTGCATGCATTAAGTTAAATTTCAAAGCCGAGGCAAGGACATTTTTTATCACAGAAAGTCTTCCAGGAATGGCTTGACATGAACACAAACAAACCGAAGGCAAAGTTCTTGTCCTACGATTGATGATGACCGTGAGGTGGAAAAGGTTTCGGAAAAACCGGCCTTGTTAGATGCCTTCATTCAATATCAATTTGTTACTTTTAATTACTAATTAATCTAGAGAGACCAACAAGAAATGAAACTAATGTACGATTCATAACTAGAAAGGCGAGTGATTCCACCAAACGTGCCAAGACTCTATTTTGGTGAGTGCTAATATTATTATAAACCGATAAATAAGTTTGCAACCATTTTTATACATTATAATTTTTGAGCTACAAACTGAAAAATTCTCAATTCAAACTCCCCCCCCCCCCATAATCTGTAGACAGAGATCTTGTAATAAGGTCAATAAAGGGGATAAAAAACAGCCGACTGACGGGGAAGGGGTGCGTAGCTTTTCTATGTTCAAATTGGATACTTTGTTATTTTAAACTGTCCATTTTCTACCATTTTCTTTCCATTCATCGTAAGCTAAAGTTGTCTGTGAAGGACGTTAACTTAGTACCGACTTACATATTTACTAATGATAAATTACTATGACAAGGATGCCCTTTAAAGGCTAATTTCATCGTTCTTCTGTTGTAAGCTCGTGTACTCTGTGTTAACGAAGGAGAAGTCTTCAAACTCTTTCTGGTTGATATTTGCAATGAATGCTTTGTCACACGGAGTTAGTCGCGCTGCCTCATCCGTGAATTCGGGATCAAAGTTGTCAAAAGATCTTTTTGATTTCTGAAAGAAAATGAATTGTTATTTTAAAAAATCGCAAACCAATGAAGTATATGAAAATAAATTAATAATCTAAATCAAAACATAAATGAACGGACGAACAAATGAAAAATTAACGAACGAATGAATAAATTAACGAAAGAATGAATAAATTAACGAACAAATGAATAAATTAACGAACGAATAAATAAACAAATGAACGAACAAACGAACGAATGAATAAACGAGCGAATGAATAAACAAAGAAACAAGTAAACGAATGAATGAATAAATCAACAAACGAATGAATAAATCAACAAACGAATGAATAAATCAACAAACGAATGAATAAAGAAATGAACGAATAAACGAACGAATGAATGAACGAACGAACGAACGATTAAACAAATGAATACACAAACGAATGAATTAACAGTTAAGCATATAGCTATGAGGGTAGAGTGTACACAAAGATTGATATTTCCACTGGGATATATAAGTACATTGGGAAAAGATAACTGTGGTATCTTTCGGTAAATAACAATAGGATTAAAAGAGTTCTATATCGATAGGTTAGATAGAATAACTAGCTCCGTAAGGAAAAGGAATGGTGACACACTCAATTGGCCGTTCCGGAATTGAGCAGGGGACTGGGGCGAGTTTCAAATTTTAACCAGTCGATAAACTGACACCACCACATGAAAGATCGTGTTGAGATTGGTCTTTTGACTAAGTGTGATGCTTTTAGGACGAA
>JAPEIX020092616.1:0-10435 GCA_026122405.2 Zoanthus sansibaricus
GATGATCTATTTTAGTACATTACATAGAGGTATGACTTATGCGAACTTCAGTCTATTACTGGAGCCCATTCTCCACAAAATCCATTGGCGGTTTTGCTCAGTACCTAATTAGTTCGTTATATTATTAAAGAATCTTTTATGAAAAAGAAGGTAAATGACAATTCCCTAAATAAAAAGCTAGTTATGATCCTTCTCAATCTGAATTGAAAGTGCATCTGTAAAACGTTGCTATGGCGAATGAAGTGCTAACACTCGAAACGTCAGCTCCTTGACCTTACACTACTTGCGGCAATCATCTTAAACATTCCCTAATGGATTTGTCTAAATTAAATTACGTGCTAATCATTGATGATAGCCAGTATAAAAATGATTTTTAAACTAATTTACTTTCGAATCAAAAAACCGTTTTTAATATTGCTGAAAAACACACACAACATCGCTTAACGACTATTTAAGCTCTTAAAGTCTAGGTTAACATTTACCATTGTCAGTCGAATGATTCATAGTTCGTTTTTATAAACCTAATTGTCAAAGTTTGTGGATATTTCATTGTCATTTCACAGTCCCTTCCTATTGAAGATAGAATTCGCCAGCAAAACTATGAAACTTAATTATTTTGTCTTCATCTCAAACTAAACGCTATACAAAATTGGTAAATTCACATTACTAGGATTCCTGTAAAAATATGTAAACAGTAAATTTCCACCCTAGGCAGTTTATTAAATACACATCCGCGTGTACAACAACCAACCTGTCACCTGTTTTAAAATAATGTTACTAAGTTTAGTATGAATTGATGAAAGTCAAAGAAATTGAAAGAAATATTTGAAGATTATAATTTTTCTAAATAATTGATTTGGAACGGATGGGTAAAATCTAGAAGAAATAAATCGACTTGAGTTTGTCGGATTACTCAGCAACTGAAAATGTAAGTTAGAAATTTGAACTAACACAAATATATGTACAACCCATGTACAACAGTATGTCGTCTGTGGTACCTCGGGACGTAAAATCAAGACTACACTATAGACTAACCTGGCTATGAAACCGTTTCTTTGGATTTTCCGTTCAAGGTGAAACTAATTTGCTAGAGGAACCAGCGCTTGGTCTCTTGTGACTTACAAACAAGTCCAAAATGAATGACTTATAAACCAAATGGCAAAATTGATATTTAATTTTACGTTGGTTGATCCACTCAAAACTGGTATGATCCATTATCGTCTGGATTAAAGACATTTCAAGTAGTGATCATCTCCATTATTATTCTTCGGAATTTGAAAAAAATAATCTGCTTATCAAAACAATGATTTGGCTAGAAATGCACGAATGTAAATTTACCGACTTTTAAAGAACAAAAGCGGTGTCACGATTTGACATCTTAAATGTAAAAACCATCTCGTTTGGCCAAATTTCATTTTATGGAGATAAAATAGTTTCAGATATGGTTAAGAAAGATTTTTTCTTCCCAGTCTGATGACTTAAGTTACGCAATTAGCTTTCTAACAGCATGGAGTTTTTCATTTTATTTTCATCAAAATCAGCTTATAGTTAATAAAACAAGAGATTCAACGTAGTCGGTACATGACAAACAGTTTTTAAAGAAATTGTCCAGTTAAAAGAGTGACAGATTGTTTGTCTAATAACAAAGCCGCAAATCACACTTTCAATAGTCGTCGCTTTTTAAGCACAAGTTTGCTAACCTTCCCTTTCTATCTAATTCAGGCTGCTTGTAATGTCCATTTTTCACATTTACACATTACCTATGTTATTTTTGTATTAAAAAGTTCAGCGAATTAGAGGTCAAACATCGTGACCACCACTCAATTAGAGCCCAAAATGTGTGCGCATGCATATTTTTGTCACCGCAGTGTGAAAGCTGCAGATTTGTGCCAAACGATATCAAAAGCTTCCCACGTACGTACTCCGTTTATTGTCAAAACGGTTAAAAAACAAAATTAATATCTCAGAGTTTAGGATGAAAAGCAGAAACACAAAAACGAGAATAAACGTCGAAGTATGACAATTAGTGAATCATAATTCTGCACGTTATGTTGATTTGTTTTTGTCACATCGCGCGCGCGCAAGACTGCCGCAACGGAAAATGTTCGTCAAGACGCATGAGCGAAACGTTTCCTCTTTCTTATATAGCTTCGAATTTTGTCAAATGCCAATCCATGCCCTTGGGGAAGATGAAGGGAGTAAGGGTTTTATTTGACATGGGCAGCCGGAATATTGCGCTAGTTTAACTTTTCATAAAAAAAACATTCACTTAGACTGACACAATTAGATTCCTGACGTGACAATGGAAAATGGAAAAGACAAAGATTCACGAGGTATAAACTAGGACAAAAAGCTTCCTAACATTTGCATATTTTGATATTTTATTGCATTTGACGCATGCCAAATTTCACGTTATATAAGCTTGATCTTTCGATAATATATGTGATAATAAATTATCTTGGACAAAACTAATACTAATTTTTATTAAACATTTAGGAAGATAACCAAGAAACTTAAATCAATTTGTGTTATACAATGTGAAAACTAATAGGTTTTCACTTACAAGACTTCTATCTTCCGAAAACCAGAACAAACTATAGTAAATTTAACATCAGGTCCAATGGTTCCAAAATTTGGAATTCAATTGAAGATGACCAAAAATCAAAGAGTCGCGCTTGTTTTAAAACACAAATGAAATCTTCTTTGATCTATAATAAATTATCAATATTTATAATGATTACGATCTAAATGAACTCGCCTCCCTAATTGTGTTTGTTTTTGTTCTCTGTGAGTATAATGAGTGTGGTTCTTTGTTCTTTTTTTAAATGGCAACAGGTAATTTTTGTGTGCATGTTATTTAGCTAGACTAGCTTTGCTATTTCTAAATGGCTCTTTCTATACCACAAGCAATATGAACTTATTTTCAAATAGAAACTTGTAAATTTTTACTGAGTACAGCAAAGTTGTTGTTGTTGCATGTTGTTGTTGTTGTTGTTGCAACTAATCACACTTTAACGACAAAAAACGGTGTACAAATAAAATGCCACTTTTTTAAACTGTTTATTACGCCTCTGTCAAACGGTCCCGACATTTCAAAAAACATGCACCCGACATTTGACGGATCAAATATTGACCAGTTTTGTGTAATATCGGAGAAATATTTCAAACGGTCCCAATATTTGTCGGATCAAATATTGACCAGTTTTGTGTAATATCGGAGGAATATTTCAAGCGGTCCCCACATTTGTCGGATCAAATATTGACCAGTTTTGTGTAATATCGGAGGAACATTTTAAACGTTCCCGATATCTGGCACGATATTCGTACAGCATGCCGGAGGTATGGTAAATAAACCTGAGTCTCTTGTTTCAAGACTTTCAAAGTTATCCCTCCGGAACATGCGTGCCCACGCAGCAACGACAGGAATCCCACATGTTGAAAACATTACAAATGTTAGGTTGATGTTCAGGGGTTTCAATAGCATTAGTTATAAGCGGCCATTGAAGGTGTAATAGGTGGCTGTGACCACTAAAGGGGCCGTAAGGACGTAAGGCCGTAAGAGCCAAACAGACGGCGGTAAGAGGTCCCACACGCGGCGGTAGACCGCCGGTAACCGGCTTTTATTGAAACCCCTGGATGTTTGGACAATGTTTGCTCGGAATCAAACTTTTCTCAGTGATATTGACCCAAGGCAAATAATCCGCTTTATCGGATGGCCATATCAAACGCCCCAAGAATTTGAACCGACAAATGTCAAGTACATGTTGAATATGTCAAAACCGTTTGGCACGGGCTTAACTGCAAAAAAATGGAGGGATTTCTACCTAAGAGTTATTTCCAAAAATGCTATAAATGAATGGTATTTGATCACGAATTTCTTGTCAGGCAACTTTTTGTCCGAAGTGATATTTGTAATTTGAATTTTAGACCGAATTTTACACTCGTCTCAACTCAATTTACACTGCAAGATGTCCTTGTTAATTCTTGCGTATTAGCCTTGTTCGTAATATTACATGATCAAATATTTTTCGAATGAAATAACCCGATATTAATGCTTTCCAACAATCACAATGGTTGTTGCTTCCTCCTTCTGAACAAGATACGAAAAAGCTCGCAAATAAATCGATATCAGGACTAATGTTCTTTTAAAAGTAATTGATAATTTCTGCATGTTGTAATGCTATAATAACGGTAATCAAAATAATTCAGTGAAGTTGATTTTGATCTGAAACTGGAAGAGCGCGCTCTACAAAATTCGATTGACATATAAATATAGTTTTGAAACTTGGTTTTCTAAATGACGTTTATCTAGTTACTATCACAGCACTTATAGTCTATTCTGTCGTTTTACATTAGTATTTTTCATAGGTAGTCATAATTTCTAACTCCGATTGTAAACTATATCATATCTCTCGTTATGAATAACATCTTGTTAAAATTCCAAAATTAGCATTAGTACAAATGTTTGAGTTTAGAATAAGTTTATCCAAAAAGGAATTGATAATCAGCTAAATAAGATATCTAAAAGTGCTAACGAATTTAAAAGATGTAATTCGCAACTTCAGAACTGGCGAACTAACTCTCGCAGCAAACACATTTCTAATTTATTACTTTTGTATGCACTGAATTCATATATATACAAGTTTTATAATACTAATAGCCATTTTTATATGTTTGAGAGCGTTTCTTTTTCATTGGAGAGCCTTTTTATTTTATAAAGCTTAAAAGAAAGGATAACTTTAAAATCAGTCTGTATATGAATTTCCAATAAACACGAAAGCGAAAAACGTATATCAACTAAACAGAATAATTCTTTTTAAAAATATGAAAAATAATTACCTTATGTGCAAATTAGGTTGTCGGAATATTTTCTTTCAAGGAAAATTGTCAATTCGCAATATTTCGGTTTTTCTTAGCGGTAATTAAAAAGTTAATTTTACTTTAAAGGCCCTTGAAAACAATGTGGTTTTTCGTTATGTTGGAATGTCAAAACCACACATTTCTCTAAATGTTATTGCTTTTCCCTGCTTCACCGCTATGAGATTTTATCGGTGATCTTTTTGCTTTAATTAAATTATTAAAAGTTTAAGTCTCACACAGGTCAATATCCCTCATTTCAAATTTTCAAGGCATCGGGCTTCAAATGTTCAAATGCAAATTCAACTGGATAAATTTTATCGACATGTATATTACATAACAAATGTTTCAATCAGTATGATTTTGTTGCTTTTCAAAAGAAAATTAACAATTCGACTTGTCACAACTTAATTTTTTTTCAATCAGTGCAAATCAAATCCATTTTTTTCTCCTCAAAGTGTCGGTTTTAATAATCTTAGCCAAACCTTTTCAAGTCTACGCGGATTTTTCTATCATTTCAGTCTGACTCAATAAAACACAGAACATGAATTTATAAAGTACGGGTTATAAAGAGAAACAGTTTCAAAAACACATCAGTATTACAAATTGTTTTTACAGCTATCGAAAAATTTCCGCTAAAACTGACAGAATCAGAAAGATTTGAAAATATATTTGCAAATGAGAAATGTACATGTTGTCATGGCTAGTATGCATTTCAGGAAAATTAGCTTTAAAGAGCTGTGCGTCATTCTAAGCTATTTAGAATTAAGATTGTTCCTCTGCTCTAACCAAACTTCCAAGATGGAACGGAACACAAATATACGATCGCCTCATTTAAAAAAAAGCAATAAATGTTCATTCGTCTCTTAAAAATGGTATTTTATACTTTAGTTATGCTTACATACCTTAGACACCTTCAGCTTGACCGATACTGATTTCGCGACTTCCTGAATATTTCCAACGACTAGCAGTATTTTAAGAAAAGCCGTTTTAAATGAAACACCACCAAGTGAACGTCTTTCAGTATTTTAATCCGATACAACAAAATGAAACAATAAATTTATAGCTAGCGAGCAGTGCGCGCGCATTTTAAGACAAACCAAATGAAAGATAATTGTTTTCCTTTTGTCAACAGATCCGCTCTGGTGAGAAGTTTTTACGACAAGGTCAACAGTAGCCAGGTGCAGGAAGTCAAATCAGAAACAAATGAAAGTAGATTTTAAAAATTTACATGGAATTCGACAAGTTGTTCCACGTATATTTTCTTTATTTTTCGCAACTAAATCGTGTCTTCCCTCTTAAAAGACAAAAACTATGAAGATACGACTTATTTTACACTTCCTGTATCAGTAAAACATGCATGCTGTGAATGATCTTTGGTATTTATTTGTTTTATTAGTCAAATCCCTTTTCACGTATTTTGCGGGCAACGAGTTTTATTTTTTAATTTGCTAAGAACTGCAAACAAAAATCCTTCCTGTTGAATAATAGAATTACAACTTCCAAAGTGATTAATGACATCTCAAACTATATCCCTTAATCTACTCGATATTTCATGGCCTTTTTAAAAGCATAATTCTAACAATTTATCAATGGTTTATTGTTCTCTCCAATTTACCACATTTTTGTTCGAAAATGACAGTAAACATGAGATAGTCTTACTTCCCGGGAGACTTGACAGCACTTATTTTACCGCAACGGTTTCGTAAGGATGGTTTAGGGAAAGAGTATCATATCGCACAAATATTCCAATCTCCTCGACTATTAACAGCGCTTTGAACTGGCACTCGAAGCATTCAAGAAAATGTGCAGACAAATCTACTGAGCTGAGCCGCAGTTATAGGACAACGAGAATTAAAATTCAAATATTATCTAATTTAAAGTTAGAGCTTTATATCCATACCTTCAAAGCGGAAAGTATTCGAAAAGCTTGACATTCGTATCAGAATATTATAAATTTTGAAACAACTCACGGGAATTGAAGGCTATTTGTTAAGCCTCGTCTCCACAAGTAATTTTCGAATGACAATTTTCATATGACAATTTTTATTTGCTATGATGTACAGTAAGCAACGTTTACACAAGCAATTTCTATGTGACAAGATTGGAGAATGCATGGGTTCTGCGGATGACACCAAAATAATTGCCGCTTTTATGTCGCCTGGTTCACAACTTTTTTGCCACATAAAAACTAACATGCCAGATTTTCAGCAAATAGGATTGTGTAGAAGGAGCTTCAACTGCTTTTAGTTACACGATTTAAAAGATTCCGCATACTTTTCTCATATCACAAGGCATCATTTATGCAAAAAAAAGTCTACCACAAACTTTATTGATGACAGATTAACCTTATTTCGAAAATGATCTCTTTCACATTCCAGTGGAAAATTCTTTTTAAAGAACATGAATATATTAAGTGACAAGATTGCTGAGGGCCTCTCTACTCAAATCCATAAACCATCTTTAAAGAACCAAGTGAAATGTTATATTTCAACTGTTCCCAGAGGGAGTAACCTAATAATTTTATAAACTCGCCTTGCGGTTTCAGTTTTTTAATCACCCTGAAGATGACTTTTTAGTCGAAAATGTTTAGCGTTTTTCCTTATCTTTTTAACTTATGAACTATTTAACGTTAGAGACTTTTTCAGTTCGTGTTTTATAACTGAATAGACGCACGCGCCAGTCACACAATTAATGAGAAACTTTTCATACTGCACGAGAAGTGTTACGTAGATAAAAAAAAGAAATTGAGAGTAACTTAAAATAGTTCCGCCACTACCAGTTATCAAAACTGTATGCTGTTAAGAAATGTTACAAAGCAGACTGTGGAGAAACAATGCAATATTAAACTTAAAACTGCTTTGATGGTGAGGTATCTATCGGAAATTATGAACATCAGATCTGGTGTTCTGGACTGCACCACAACCACAAAAATTTTCAAAACGAGCAGGATTACAATCAATGCAGACAAGACTTTGACGGTGGCTTGATCGGATATGTTGAGAAATTAGACAAAAATCTGTCTCGCTAGATAACTGCTGTAGTCGAAAAAAATTGGAAAAGGAAAGCCCAGTTAATTTAAGGGCACTACCCAAATACCAAAAAAAATTAAAGACGAAAGATATACAGTTAGAAAATGGCATTATCTGGTAAACGTGGAGTGGAGAAATCACATTTCATTAATGACAAAGTGGTTGTTGAGTTGCAAATTCTACGATGATGCAGAAAGCCATGAACAACAGTGAATGATGTAATGCTGAAAACGTGACAAATGTTCCATTCTTTTTTAAAAATCCCTTAATCCAGATTAGCAAGGTTAATCCGCAACGGTTTCTTTTTCCATTTCATGATAAAGTCAATTAAAACGTGATTTAAAACTTTCCCATAAAAATCTCCAACTGTGATTGCGACGTGCATGGATATCAACACGGTTATGAGGGAATTTTTCCCACGAGATCAGCAAAAATAACAGCTTAACTACTCCAAGAAGGGAATAAAGAAACACCAGAATTAATTAGTTAATTAGTTGTGTTTAGAATTTAAGAATAGCAGAAGAAATAGGTTTATATCTGTACTTATTTTAAATCAAGTGTGTTTAAACAAATTTTGCAAAATAAAAGTCTATCTGATGAACGATAAAAAAATGCAAAGTATGTTTAGTAAAACTTCTCGTTTAAGTCGGAAAACTAAATAAAATCTCGAAACAGAACTTCAAGTAAATGATAAAGATTACCTGAAATGGATTCTAACTTTTCCCAACTAAAAGTTTATTCGCCCGAAATGTAATGACTAACGGAATAATCTCATTCCCAGACGGTTTTCCTGCTCGCCTTACGCAAATAAGACACACTTGCTTTTCCAGCGTGAGGCGCGCAAAGACATCTGGGAGCGAGATTAGTAATGGAGCTGTTAGTTGTTGTAAACATGTTGTCGAGTTGGCAGATGGGCCTCCAATGCACCCATGTGATATTTTTTGTAACTAACATTTTTGTAATCCTCAAGATGTCTAGTAAAAGAGTATATGTTCCCATATCGAAATATTGTCCTAAGGCTTCGTTTTGGCGGCCTTAATGGCGGCCATCTTACATTTTAGCCGAAATCTATAATCGACAATCGCCTTCGAACTAGACATGAAGACAGGCAAATAACCCTCGTTTCACCATAGGAAATAAGTTCAAAGTTTAATGATGTGAACAAGATAGGTACGTTTCAAGTGAAACAATATTACAAAGTCAGTATAATTTACAGTCAGAATTTTAAAAAATGTCAATTATACTTTGAAATACCAGTCTCAATTTATATATGAAACGTCTCTTTATTCACTCTTTGGAATTTCCAAGATTGGGCATGAGAATTCTCCCGAAGTTCAGACAGAAATCTAAGCAAAAAACAATTTCACTAAATCGCAATCACTCTACTCAAGCTCTATACTCTGCTATAGTGCGGAGGAGTGCGGAGTCAGGTTGGCATAATGGACATCCAGGGGTCGACACTAATGGTAGCCAACTAGCCACAGACTAGTAGAAATTCCCTTTACTCCGACGAAGTTCTAACGTCTGAAACGTCAGTAAGTATTCTCTCTTTTACGGTGTAAAATTTACATTTTTATTTCTAAATTGTTTCTTTAGAAACACCGACGCAGCTCAAACTAGTTTACCGCTAGTTATTTTTCTATTTTCTTTTCTTGCATGCTTGGTGGCTTTGATTATTTCGTTGAGAGATTCTTTTTGGCAAGATTACCTTTTTGCATCAAGGTATCGCATTTTTCTGCATTCAGCTTAAGTTGCTTTAGCTTTCCTTCTAACTTGTCTTCCATATCTCACTGAATTTTGTTTCATATCAACGTCTTAGTTGGAGACGCCACTTTGTAAAACAACTTACCTTAAATTCCAGCGGCTTTGTGCAAGATCGAATCGGTCTATTTCTGTTGCCTTCTTAAAATAATTGAGATACGGACCAACATTAAACAATCTTTCTTATAGTATTTGCTTTAAATCCGGGACAGATTCTTTGAAAAATGCACACTGCCAAAATTTCATCCATTGTGCTCTGCACGAACTAACTAATCAATCAACGCCTCAGTTTCCTTGTCTCTGTCCGAAGATCATCATAAAAAGGTGATGAATGAATCGATATCCTCTTTTCTTTACATTTCAGATTTCGGCAACCGCCTAAAAAAAATCTTGTTATCATATTTTTTAAAGAAAATGGAACACATACAGTCAAAGAAACAGGACACGCTCTCCACTTACTATTCTCTATTTCTGACGTCACTGCCCAGAAAACAATAGGGTAGTTACCAGCTTCCCATTGCTCGGTCAAAGTGAATCCGAAGGTGATTTTTCTAAACTTTAAACGCAAATTACACCATTAAAAAAATCGTAATCAATTTTTTTTTGCCATCAGCATTAGAATAGTAAGGACTTTTGATACATATAAAAACTCAACAAATGATATATACACTTGAAACCTAGCTAATTTCTTTCTCTTGTAACTCTTTTCCGCATTTCTAATTTCTGTGAACAATAGTGATACTATCCATCATCGCCATGTAACTTTTACCGCTGTAAAGGGTTGT
>JAPEIX020092657.1:0-10433 GCA_026122405.2 Zoanthus sansibaricus
AAATGAAATATTTTTGTCGTAATAAATAACCGTAATTAGATTTTACAACATTTTTGTTTTTGGTAACCTCCATTCCTTAAGAGTTAATTGGGCCCTACTCGCATTTTTTAATAGAACAAACTTTAACAGAACACCCAGGCTGAATTTTGATCTGACAAATCTCTAAATTGTAGTTTAGTAAAAATTTTTGTACAGAGATTGAGATATACATATAACTTTATAATGAGCTATTATTAAAAATTTAATAAGCGTATTGGAGATCGTATATACCACGCTACATTTTTATAAAGACTTGTTAGAATTAGCGTGGGTTATCCGACGCTGGAAGAGTAATAAGCAAGCTCATCACATTCGCGGACGCTGTATTGAGATTTTATCGCATACCGCTGAATAAAATAATATTCTTTGCGCCTTTTTGCTGTGGCTGTGTGTAAAAAAAAGGATATGTGGACGTGAACACAAAAATGCAGACTGCAAAAATGCGGACCAAGAAAATGCAGACTATCTAGAAAAACTCGACTAACGGAAAAACCGAAAAAAAAAATTGGAAGCGATTTATACATATTTTATAATATAGAAACCTTTACTGCTAATTAGTCGTTTAATTTTGTAAATTTAACTTACAAACATTAGCTATCTAAGGAATTAACATCGAATGAATACCAACTTAATTGGTGCAAAATTTCTGCTACGAAACAGCTGTACGACGATTTTAAGAATTAAGAATAAAAAACTGTGACTTTTGGATACGTAAAAATAAATTGTATTATTTTGTTTGTTTGCATCTTTCACCGGACAAAATGAAGGAATGCGGCGAATTTCAAAGAGCAATCTTGGATGGGCAGCTAAGCTCAGGAGATCGAAGAAACGATGATAATTGCAAGCTGTACCCACAATAGCAAGCGAATTTCTTTTCTTTCTTTTTATTCTGAGTTTGATATATAAGAAACAATTTGATCTAAGAAACAATTTTCTGATATTTTCTGTCAACATTTTTCTATATACATTTCTATGTTTTCTATGTTTTTATAAGACCCCATGCATGTTCATTTCAAACAAGACAGTAACCGTAACTCCGTTTATTTTGGCGATCAGAAAAGTAAAGATCAATTCAAATCATTAATGATGGATGCGTATAATTCTCCTACCGCTTTGCAAGCAGTAGATGCGGAAAAAAGACTCGAAAAACTTATAGAAAAAAAATCAACAAACGTCAAAAAAATGAAGTCTTTTAAGGCATGGTGGTGGCGAAGAAAAGCACGTTGGCAAAAATGGTGCCGCACACAATCGTCCAGCGAAGCATCCTCTGCGGAGGTGGCAAATGCCAAGTCTTTGCACGCGTCTGGATATAGGAAAAGTCTGCTGGACGTGGTAACCGCGGAGTGCGCAAGCGCTGTATTGGAGGCTGCAGAAAAAAAGAGACAGTCCCTTGGCTTAAATACAGTAGGTCGCGGCCCTTCCGCGGCAGACCGCTCTGAAAAGCAATCCGTTTATATGGCTAGAGCTAGGGAAGCGTCGGCCGACGCAATTCAACAAATTGTGGAGAAGGCAGAGGCTATAATTGATGGTAATTTCCAATTAGAAGCTGACGACATCGAAAATGCACAGCAACAGTTTAAAATCAACATAAAAGACACTCACAGGGCTGACAGAAAAAATCAACCAAAACAGAAGAGTAAACAAGTTAAGAAAGGAAACGATGGACAAGTGACCAAAAGAAAAAAAAAATTATTTCATGACAAGGTTGAAGGAGTTCACATGGATCTACTTTATTGTGATTCCTCTATGATCAGCTTCACTTTTAAAGTGCTAGATACAATGGGGTATCTAGAGGAGATTTGTCTCAAAAAGGAATCTGCCATTTGTTCATCTGCCTGGTGCAAAAAGGAATGTCACCACCTGATGTGAATTTTTCACAATATGTTCAAATTTGATAAAGAGGAACCGATTATGTACCAGTTAAAATTCACTAATCAACAGTGGAAAAAAATAATCGAGGCATTCCCAGAAGACGTCCCACTATCTAAAGTGAATTGTCCTTCAGAGGATGAACAAAAATATACAATAAACAAAAGAACATCTAAAAAAGACGCAAATGCGCCACCTGTAAAAAAGAACTTTCAGAGGGTAATACCCAAGCCACAACAGAAGGCCCTTACAGGACAATACAGAAGTCCTGGATTAAAAGAACATTCTTCTTTTGCCCTCGTTTTCAGTGCATGAGCAAATTACCCAGGAATTCTTTTATTTGCCCGTACAAAATTGGAATGCCACTGTTAATTCAAACACCGTTGACTGAACACCAAAAAAAAGAAATAGACATGAAAACATAAAATAATTAAATAATCTTAAATGATAGAATTTAATAATAATAGAAGGTATAAAGAAATCAGGCGGCTGTATTTGCGGGCTAGATGCCAACAGACGGTCTTCTACTTTAAGATTCTTTTTGAAAGCTGACTTTTTGAGAGTTTTCAGCTGGGCATTCCTTGAATTTCATATTGTTTCTCCAGTGAATCTAATATTGAATTCTCCATAATTTGCTCGTGCTTGCGGTAAAGAAGAATTCATTTTTAAGGCCTGGCTTGTGTTCTAGCGATGTCTCTGGTTAACTTTGGAAAAAGAAACAAGTTAACAGAAATTGGCAGATTTAATTTAATTTACAAAAAGCGGGCTTGTGCGTTCACGATAATCGGAAAACGTGGTAATGCGTAATGCCTTTTTTGTAGCATGAATAAAGAGTTGACTGTAGAACTCTATGATCACCCCAAGCTAAAATACCATTAGTAAAAAAAAGGCCGGGATATATTAAAGTATAATATAGATTGGTAATAATATCTATGTTCACTAAATGCCTAAGTTTCTATAATGCTCCGAGTCTTTTCATCTTTTTGCTCAGAAACGACACATTGGTTTTCCAGTTTAGATTTTTATCAATTATAACTCCTAGATATTTTACATTATCTTCGTATCTAAAAAGATTGAGAACGTTCTTAGCCGGTCCAAACCTTAATAATTAGACATTTGATAATTAGACATTTGAAGTATTTTTACTCTTAATTTCTTGCACTATATATTATCACGGAAATGCGCAACCCAAAGCGCATTTTGTGACAGTGTTCCTTTACATTACATTTCAAGGCTATTTCAAAATAAGCAAATTATTTTTATATGTAGGCTGTAATATTTTGTAACATGATGATTGAAACCAGAAATTTTACTCCATCTGAGTAGTGGCCTATGAAATGAGAAAACCTTACGTCTATGTAGGGAACAAATTACTTACTGAGTTGGGGAAAAAAAAAGTATTTGATGAGTTAAAATACTGCCAAAAAATAATTACAAACATTTATTGCACGCGTGACCACCAACTCTAATCAATTTTAATAGCCTCGTTTGTTTTACATTTATCATCTTTAAAGTAGATTTTTATGTTAAATTATTTTATTTATGTATAGCTTATAAACATCTCTTTGCCTGGAAAATGAATTTTTACATTACAAGAGGGCTGTATTCTACAATATAAAGACCGTTATATTATATATCTTCACACCTTTGCACTTTCAGACTGAAGGAATAAGATCAGCTGCCACCTTACAAAAATGATAAAAAGCTTAAAACACTTTCCGAAATGCTAAACAGCTTTTTAAACTTTTGTAATGTAAGTCAATTAGTAGTTTTAACTATAAATACAACACTGAATAGCGGAGCAGAAAAGTTTGTTGATTTATGTTACTTGAAAGAAAGAGAAATTACTAGAAAATGGGTGTGTACTATGTGCCTCTAGCTAGAGTTTCAGTAGGGCCGTCAAAACCTTGAATCCGTTTTGTAAAATTTTGTTTTTATATATTACTTTAGTATCGTTATTATTATCCTTGTTGTTGTTAATATTAATGTTATATTTCAACCTTATACTGCTTATAAATGTAAAACGCAGAGTTTTAGCAATATTTTGTACCAAAATAATGCCAATAAAGCATTTTTCATTCATTCATTCATTCATAAACGCTTTACGTTCCCAAGAATAACCCGTTCAGTACTTTAGTATAAATGTCGACCTCTCTTTTAAAAAGGTACCCAAAGTAATATAGACTGTACTGCAGAAAGACCTTGTGCAAAATGAAGTGTTACGCAGGATCCGTTCAGACCTAGCCGCTACGAAATTGATCAACTATCACCTTATCAAAATTCCAGAGTAATACCTCGTTAAAAAAATGTAATTTTCTGTGCAAAGTTTTATTGGAAATACAAACATTTTAGCTTGCTTTATCTTGATTGTTCTGATCATGAGTTTGAAGATTTTCCATGGTTTTGAATACAACACTTCTTTTCCTTCTTCCACTCTTTTCATATATTTGTTTTATGGTATTTCTGGGATATCAATGTTTAACAGAACAGAAAATCTATTTCATCTGAGCCGGCTATGCCTAACCGGTTACAGAAGCTGTACAAAAACTGTGCACTTTCAATTAATTGAGATATTACTAATGTACGTGCAGAACAAAGGGATTTTCAATCATAGTCCTTTGACACTTCACTTAAGGGTGATCGCATTTAAGAGAGAAGAGTGAATTTCAGTTGTGTCACATTATGCCTTCATACATGCGACAGTGTAGATTGGTAAATCATTAACAGATTGTAAAGCATTATGTACGAGTTGACTGTTGTATCTATAAAAATTAAATTCTAGTTTGTCAAAAAGATTTGCAGTGACTTTGAGAGATATGATGTACGAGATTTCAACTGGCGATTTAAGATGATGACTCGTAATGGTCAGTAGAAATGATGGACACAATGCGTCTCAATTTTTCCTTTTCTTCCGTCTAGCTTTTTTTTACAAAAGCTTTATTTTGTATAGGCCTGGTTTGATATGGTTTGAAACTGCTTATGGTTTTACTGTTGTTTCAGTGTATGGTATTGGCATGCGTGATATCAAGTTCTAAGATTTAATAGAGAATAAACATTTACTGAATTTAGTCTTCTAACTGATACAAAATGAATGGTCACTTTGAACAATTTCATGAGCAAGTTGAAAAATTCAGTTTTGCAAACGAAAAGCGGCGGCGCTAACTATTTCTAGTCTTTAAGACCTGAAAAATGTTCTTTTATTGCCTTTAGGAATTTATGAACTAGTTCTAAAGTTAGTCGGAATGAATGACACCACTTGTTTCTACTCTCAAGACAAACAAAATGAATGGTCACTTTATCGGATTTCATCACTGGTTCAAAATTTAGAATGAATAATACCAATCATTTCTACTCTTCAAGACAAACAAAATGAATGGTCACGCTATAGGGTTTCGTCAACGGGTTCAAAAGTTAGCATAACAGCAATCATTTCTACTTTTCAAAATTAACGATCACTTTATAGGGTTTCATCAACCTAAATCGAAATGTTTTATGTTGTTCTTCGGATAATCAGCATATGTTGGACTTTACAACTACATTTTTTTAATCTCTCTTGAATTTGATACACTCATTAAAATTTCTCAGAAAGAAATGTCAAATCTTTCTTTAAATAGATACAATATCGGCATTTTGTAAGAGTACCTTTTTTGATGATAAACTCCTTTTTGAAAAAGAAATAAAAGTAATTTCAGTTACTACATCTGGTAAAATCACAAGCCAATGAGCTTACACAAAAACACTGAAAACAAAACACCACAGATTTGATACATTCTAGATAAAAGTACGGGAAAAGTCTTTCAATATATTTTAAATCTTAAAATCAGACTAAAAGCTACTTAAGTCAAAATCCTGTTTACATTAAGAATTTCCTGTCCAAGGGCGAAATTGGATCAACTTCGCCTCGACAGTAAAAATGACAAGAAAGTATAATTCCTGTTCTATCTTAAAAGCGATCGCCCGTTAGACTATCAGTTACATGAAGGTTTTCATCAAGTCTTTCCCTTTTAATTTAGTAGATGGAACAATGGATACCAAAAATATTTAAGCATTTTTTAACCGAACTCAAGACGTATCAATGTAGCGTTAGCATAAAACTAGTCAGCTGTCGAATAGCATCGCTCTATCGTTTCCGATCCGACATCACATTTGCTTTACTTCATATGCGTCACTGAACTGTAAAAGCATCCGCTCTCTTTTTTCAGATTTGAGTTGCACCAAAAACCAAGAAATTTGATATAAGTTTAGTTTACAAAGCACGTGCGCAGTTACCTTAGTCCAGTGTATAACTGAGTTTTTTTTAAAAAAAAAATAAGAATTGTTTGTGAGACATGTATCCCATCGGTGGATTAAGTCATTTACAGTTTTCCGATTCAAAATAAAATGTGGAGGTTATATTCAAGATTAATACAATTGCAGCTATCAAATTATCTTTTTCTTCAAAGCCAACCCACTATTTATTTGCCTTGATCTTGTTCGAGTTTGCCAGTTAAGGCCTATAAACTAAAAAATCATCTGAAGTTCTAATTCCATTCCATAATTCTGTAAAGTAAACGTTTACTTTACAAAGCACTTTACACAAAGCACTATGCGAAGTCTGAGAAAATACTAGCCGTTATGGATTACAACATTTTTTTGATAAAAAACTACACTGGTCCTTGAACTAAAAGCTTAATGAGTCTTCAGCAAGTTTAATACTTTAGTTTTACATGTTTAAAAAGTATAACGGATGGGAATTAATTACTAAAAAAGAAAATAAGTGTTACGGAAGACGAACAGGTCTCCTGGCTAGTAGCCGGTTCAACTCACAAATTAAACGAGCCGAATTTAAAGCTGTTTAGCATTTCGGAAAGTGTTTTAAGAAGCTTAACATTTTACAAATGTTGCTACGTCATATTGGTTTTACTTTCAAATGGTTTTTAAATTTAAGAGGTTACTGTTTTGCTTTGTCAAAATGAATTTTTCTCCAGATTCAAACACTATAGGCGTTTTTGAACTGACAGAAAGGCGCAAAATCAAGAAATAATATCACTTTTTCAATACATTGAAAATAAAATTCTTTTCTTTTCTCATACTCTTTTTCTTTTTCTTTTTCTTTGTTCTCATTTTAGCTCCCGTTTCTCCCAAATCCTGTTTATTTGGTGATGGTAACTACACAGTAGGAGAAACCTGGCATCCGTTTCTCATCCCCGATGGCTACGTCTGTCTCAAGTGCTCTTGCAATGTGAGTATAAATGGCGCATTGATTTGTTTCCATTTCAATACGCAGTATGTACGCAGTATGCACTAGCTCTTTTTACTTGTGCCAGAAGGCAAGGACTCAAGGAATGGCTAAAGCTAGCTAAATCCTTTACGAGCCTAGTGGCCCACGGAGCCGCTCTTATCTCTGACTCTGGTTTCTGTAGTGTTAAGCGGATGAAAGTCTTTGATTTCCCCTGGATGGGACACTAATCCATCGCAGGTTAGCTCCCAGCAGATGCTGGTACTCATTAGGCTCCGGTTTAATTTTTTTGTTATGAATTCTCCTTCCATGCGCATGCGTGCAGCTTTAACATATGTGCTGAATTCAAAATGGCGGACAGCACCTCAATCTCGTTCCCAGAGTTTTCGTTCCCCTTGACCAGCGGTCGGAAAACGAGAAACTCTGGGAGCAACCATTTCAGGCATGCACCATAAATGCAGACTACGCAATGGAGAGACTTCGGTTATTGCCTTTGTTATTCAAAATGGTTGCTCCTAGTGTCTCGTTTTCCGACCGCTGGTCAAGGGGAAGGAAGACTCTGGGAAAGTGATCGGTTTTAATGTTTTGTTTTTGTTTTTGTTTTGTAACTGTAACGCATCATTTTTAAAGAAAAGGTTGAAATTTTTAAACATTTTAAGAATTTCGGCCTTAAACAGTGTTCGTAACATCTCTTATACGTATATAATTGTTAGTATTTGGTCGGCCTCATTTTACCTAAACTACCTATTCAGACCAGGAGATATCATATTGTATCGTTATAGGCCCGCGCTGGGCAACTTTTTTTTTATCATCAGTCTGTTACGTTTGAATGATTGTCGCAGATATGTTTATGTACACACAAGCAATTGCGAAAGAGAATCAGTCTAAAAAATACTTTCAAACTTCAAAAACATTCAAACCCGTGACATCTGTGATACAGATGGAGCACTCTAAACGGTTCTGGCATGATAATGATATACTGTATACCATGTACTTCTTAGAATAAAGCCTAGTAGCCCATGGAGCCGGCGCTTATCTCCAGTTTCTGTAGTGTTAAGCGTATGAGAGTCTTTGACTCCCCCTGGACGGGACACTAATCCATCGCAGGTTAGCTCCCAGCAGATGCTGTTATTCATTTATCTACCCCGGAAGGATGGAAAGCTGAGTTGGCTTAGGCAAAATAGAAGGTCACACAAATATTCGAAACTCAGCAAAATGCTGGAATCAAACCTGGGACCTTTGTGGTTGGAAAGCAGAGATCTTCCCAACTGCGCCAACCACGTCCACCCTAATAGTAATTGTCCAACATAATAGTTGTAAGTTAATCTTATGTGTACATTGTAGGTATAGTACCATCAATGATTTAGTTTTTTTTCTCACATCATACAAATCCCACCTGAGTCAGTGATTTTTTCACTGACTCAAAAACAAGCGTTGGTTTCACTTTATAATGTGTGGCAAGTTATGTACTGCAGTTTGTGACTAGAGGTAAATTTTTTTTTTCGAATCAAAATATTTTAAATTATTCATTTTCATAGTTTTTCTCATTGACCGCCAAAGTGATCAGGCAAATATCAGTAGTACATATGGCATGATGATAACAGGCTAGGTAACTAAAATTTCATATTGGCTTTCTTTGGGCGAGTAATTGTATATAAGTAAATATTACTAACCTGTTGATTATCAGTATGTGTTTGCTGCAAACACCTTTTGTACTTTACATTGGCTTCTCCTTCTAATCGTATTTCTTGGGTCATTTTTTCAGTAAGCCTTGCATTGTGCATGCTGCATTAATAACAACCACAATAACATGTTCAACAACAATAACAATTCAGGGGTGTGGAAATATGTATTTTGGACACTTGTCCCGGGCAAGTAAATATGAAAAATCTACTTGCCCAGACCCCAAATCAACTTGCCCATAGATGTTTGATTTGAAACTTATTTTATGAAACAATAACCAACATTTCTTACTTACAATCTTTAATGTTTGTCTAAAATTACAATTAGCTTTTTGAAAAATTAGTCTGAGTCACTAATGACTAGTTCCTTGCTTAAGTAGAGGCTGCTGCACATGGAAGAGAACTGGAAGCAGTGGGTTTTTTACTCGTTATGTGTCTATTTCCTAATTTCAGCCAGTGTTCTACTGCTGGCAGGGGGTCATACAACTCAAATGGCAAAACGTTTCACTTTAAATTCGCTACGGTGTAAATACAACGAAATCCGCGCCTGAATTGGTCAAAATCGATCACGTGATTTTGGTATATCTGTGAACATAGCTAGTGGATGGAGCGTCCGCCCGGTGTTCGGAAGGTCTTGGGTTCGATTCCCGTCATTGGCTCAGATTTTTCTGAGTATTATTGATTGTGACAGAAGTTAGAATTTATTATTTATAAGTACAAACCAGTGCCAAAGATGATTATTTACAAATTATTGTGAATATACGGCTCCACCGTGCAGAAAAAATCATATGATATACCTTTGGTCTATACCTAAAGTCTTCAGAAAATTCAGACTAATGGCTATATCAACTAAAATGATTATTATAATTGAGCTTTTACTTCAGCGAAAGTTGTCCTTTATCAGAGTATACATACACTCAAGATATTTAATTTTGCGGGCTTTTTGGCGTACGCCCAACAATTTTCCTGCCTTTTAGTTTTAGATACGTTTGAAGTTTGGGTTTCCTGTGAAGCAGTTTGCAAGAGTTTGGGATATTTTTCATCAGTTTTTCTGTTTGATTTTTTAAAATGGAATTTAATCCTTTGTCAGATTTACTGAATAACAGATTTGCAATTATTGCAATTGGTTGTTTCATGGTGCGGACATTTGGGAGCGAAAATATGCAGATTCTTGACTTGTTTACTCAATGGGGGATGACGACGTGAAAAACACTTCAAATACTGGCTGAGTTCTTCTAATGTTTTATTAAAACATTTAACTTACTTCCCAAAGAACATGCTGATAAATTATAAAACAAGGTATTAGCTACATTTCTTTAACTATTTAATTTCAGTTTTACAAATTTCAGTGAACGCTTCGCTGCTTGCTTCCGAAATCAAATTTATCTTCTTCAAGTTAATTTTTAAAAGTTCTATCTTTTTAAAATCTTTTTCATGAACAACTTTCCGTGATTTCTATTTTATTCTTTATGCTATTTTAATTATGTATTTATTTAATTTGAAAATTTTTGTTTGTTCAAACTCGACTCTTGCTTTAACTTTAAGTTCTTTAAGTTGTCTTTCGCCTGGTCATTTAATATTTTTTATCGCAAGTGAAAACAAACTACGAACAAAAAACAATTAAT
>JAPEIX020092683.1:0-10430 GCA_026122405.2 Zoanthus sansibaricus
GTTAAGTACTGTTTTGTAACTAAAACTGTCATTTGAAGTGCTCAAAATAAATCAAAGAAATTGAAAAAAATCTTACTCTTAGGGCTTCTACCACCGAAACTACTGGGGCTATTAGGTTGAATCTCTTTGGGAGCTCCGCTTTTAGGCAGTGTCTAAATCTATATATTACTTTCATTATGCATAGTTGGTATGACTACGGGTGAAAACCCAGAAACTCGAGTGAGAGTGAATTAGATCTAATCTTAACGATTAATTTTAATTTAACTAGCTAATTAGCTAACTATTTATAACTTACTTGACCATTGGAGCAATTGACCAGTTAGTGTCCAATACGGCTGGTTTTTCAACCACAGCCCCATCTTTTGTGACGATGGCAATTTCATACTAAACAATTAGTAATAAAAGAAAAGCACTTCAATTTAATTCCAAATCAACAAGTATATATTAAGGTACAGTATTTCTTTCATGGGGTACATTGATTATGATATAAATACTTGAAAGGGCTCAACAAAAATTTGAATTCTAGCTTGCTTGTTGGGCAAGCTTGCTAAAGAGCTTGCTTGCTCGAGACAACTTTTGATGCATGTAACAACCAAATGTTATCTACCAAAGATATTTCTGTACACATGTATGTTACTTTCTAAAATGAGGTACTCAGTAATAGTGCGAATGCGTGACTAATGAATTGCGAAAGGCAACTTTTAAACACGGTTATAACTGACTTATCTGTAAATCATTTTGTCTCAAATAAGATAAAGATAATTCTTTTTCTGCTTGTGTGGAAAAATCCCTTTGTTGATACAGAGAATTTTGTACGTATTTTGTCTGCTTGAGAAGGACACGCTCATTTTGTGATGGGGAAAGATTGGGAGCTTGTCTGAGAGCTTGTTCATCTTACTAGTTTTATCCATGGCAGTCAACAATCAAATACTTTGAACTTCAATATTTTAATTTTTCAAAATGAAACATTTATACCAACCATTTACCTTTCGACTACCAAAAAAGTTGTTTACAGAAAATATTGTTATGCCCGTGCTTAATGGCTAGCCACAACAATGACAATCTTGAAAAACCAGTCTACAGTACCTTGTTGAATGAGCGACCATCTCGATAAAACAGCACCTTCAAACAGTCAACCACAAGGTTCTTGGCCTCAGCCTCGGTCATATTTGGATTCTTTTCAAAAGCATCTCGGAGCAAAGGCTAGGGGAGATTGAAAAAACATCAAACATTGCATCAACACTATGACCGGGTTCTTCTTAAGTGCTGGTAACCAGTTATTTTTACCGGCTGTTTCACTGAAATATAGTTACCTGCTATTTCTAGTGTTTTACCTTCTATGCAAAAATTTAGCAAGAACCCTGTATAATATAGCTAAAGCTAAACCTTTTATGTGCCAAGTGGCATTTATCGAGTTTTTGTAGTGTTGCACAGATGAGAGTCTGACTACCCCCTGGACAGGACACTAATCCATTGCAGGTTAGCTCCCAGCAGACGTTAGTAGTAACTCATTTATCTACCTGGAAGGATGGAAAGCTGAGTTAGCTTAGGCAGAAAAGAAAGTCGCACAAATGTTTAAATCTTAGGAAAGCCAGGGATCGAATCAAGGGCCTTGTGGTCGGAAGGCAGTGATCTTACCAATTGTGCCAACTATGCACCCCCTAAAAAATTGAATTGCTTCATGAATATCTAGATAAACATCTTTAATCATTGTATTTTAAATCATAACTATTATCCAGACTTTCAATTCATTTTCAAAAGAAGTAAAATAACTATTTAAAATAACTCCATGGCATTAACATGTAGAATCTCCTGACCAGTAAGATTCTTCCATTTTACTGTAGTCCCCATGATTTTAATTTATGTGGCAGGCACCAGTTTGAAATGAGTTCCATTTTTTAATGAAAAACAATACAAAGTATGAAAATACAATCAATAAAAAAGAATACTTTCCAAGTGAAATTGATCTTTCACTTTTTTCACTATGTTCAAATCAAACCTTTTCTACAACTGTTCCTTAAAAAACACCACTGCAGCCCATCAGGCAACAATCACCATCTTAATTCTCTTTAAATAACTTATCCAAATTGATGCCTTCATTAATGAGAAGTTGATTCACAACTCTCTATCTCTTTGCTATAAATATTTTCCCAAATTGTTTAAGACATTAATGAGCATGATTTATGGAGAACCAAAAGTAACTTCAAAGGAGATATTAGAAACACATCAGAATTTGGTGTTTTGGGCTTTGAAGGCCAATATAATTATTTATAATTGGTAAGTACTAAAGACTATAAATTACTTATATAAGTAGAGCCTAAAATTTATTGAAAATAGTATCAAACAGGGTTTTGCCAATATATTGAAGTTTACATGAACCAATGCAAACTTCAATACATTCGTGAAACTAAACGTAAGCTGAAAGAACGCTTTAATGAACACCACGGAACAGTTGATGAATCCGTTTTTAAATCCAAGCCCTATTAAAGTTTCAGAACATTTCAACCTAACACCTAACCATTCAGCTTTAGACATGCAACTAATACCGCTTGAAAAAGTTTATAGTAATCGCGATGCTATTCGTAAAGCAAGAGAAGCTCACCTTATAATCTAACGGCCTTAACCTACGAGATGAGATTTATACACATCTCCTTCTGGAAGTATATACATTATTTTAGTATAAACCTACTAACGGTCTAACACGCATCCTGGATTCTGATTGGCTACTCTACTAGAGGACTACTTGTGATAGCCTACAAGTAGAGAAAAGATGGTAGAACAAAATAGTAATGAGCCCCATTTTGCTATAATATCAGAGGATTTCATCGAAGACTCGCTCGTTTGCGCTATGATACCAAAACTCGTGAATAAAAAAGATATCAAGATCCTGCCATGTTATGATCTCTTTCACAAATAATAAAGAGGCCTAGGTTGTGTATTACACGCCTGCGGCTCGTGTTTTCTACATTTCCCTAGTGTTCTCAAATGCCCGTCGTGTTTTATACACGGCTTAGGCTTCTTTATTTGCTTTATGATATAAATTTTACACGCCGCGAGTAGAAACAACAAAGCACACAGTCCTCTCGACAGTTTTCGATTCTTCTTGTTTATTTGATAAATTACTCTCGTCTTCAAAACTTTCTGCTGCTTTGCAGAGAACTCCATCATAAGTGCCTTCAAATAAATCTCTAACAAAAATGTTGGCAAGAGGAATGCCGTTGGCGAAAAACAATAATACACGCTTTTTCTGTTTTATACTCTGATAAAACATAGATTTTTGACCAATCGGAGCGCGCGCAGGGTCCTATATCTATATTATAATTATATATAAACTCGCATTTTTGTATTCTATTTTTATCAGTTTTTGCATGTAGATTTTGGTTTGCCTGTTTAGTTTGCTACCGTTTGTTTCAACAACAAGCTGCATTTACACTCACTCCAGGCAACGATACAAAGACAAGCAGGAAGTATAAATTACAGGAGTGTTGGGATTCCAGAAGTAGTAAAAACTAATCGGATTCCAAAAGCACGCGTTGGATATGAGATGGTAAATAGCCAACAAGGCTCGAAATTTGTATTTCACCTAAAGCAATGATAATTAAGATTGCATTCATTCTGATTGTCGAATTCCATTTATTATAAAACCTTGTAATCAATTCTAAGCAAGAAAAAAAGACTGATTATTTTTGATTACTTAGCTCGGTAAAATCAAGTCATGTTTTCAAGAAATTTTTTAACTGTATGGTAAAAGTTAATTAAAATCAAAATAGTTCATTTGGCAAACACCTGACAATCATTTATGATCCATTACGGCTAAGAGTCACAAAGGGTCACACGAAACAACGGATGCATCAAGTTAGTACTAGATTCAACAATTTCGCTTCTGTACTGTATCATCGGGCTCCTATCATCATGTTAGTCACCGTGTTGCTGTAAAAGTTTTACAATCTTCGGGTTTAAAGCCTATAGCAAGTGTACCAGCTACCAGTCAAAAAGGCTCACTGACGAAACAACGGATGCAACAAGTCTGTACTATATGGTGCCTTGTGTTTATTATAGTTGTTCATTTATCATGTTTGCATTCTGCATTTTGAAATTGTGTTGCCTCGATTCAATGTTTCCTGTTACATTTACGGTATTTGAATTCTGCATTTCCCATTCTGGAATTATGTTGCCTCGATTTCATGTTCCTCCTTTTTTTTAAAATATATACCCTGTTTTTTGCTGCATGGGGTATAAAGTTTTGATGCAAACCTACATCGATTCGGGAAATTTGGTTTGTGACGTACGTCAACGCAATCTTCCGCATAGACTCTGGAAGACATATCAAAAATCTTTCCTTGAAGAGAAATTGCACGCTTTTTGTGGGCTGCATTTTATTGCTAATTTAAGTTGTTTTATCTATGAGTCTTGGATTTGCTCTGTGGAATGTCCATATTCTATTTCGGTACCTTTGTATGCAAAAGATGGCGCTGACGTCACAAACCAAATTTCCTGGATCGATGTAGGTTTGTACCAAAACTTCATATGTACCCATATGGCCATGGAGCAAAAGACAGAGTATATATTAAAAACCAGTAATTTCTAATAGAAATTGAATGCTTCGAGTACATTATTTTGTCAGTACTGACAATACAGTTCTATTTTAATTTCGGCATTTAACGGTGTATTGCGGACACTAACGAGTCACTATGGATTTGGACCGCTGAGCGTAAATACCGTGTGTACCGAAATGCTAGTGACATCCTTGAATCGACCTTGAACTGCTGATCGTATGTATCGCATGTTCACTGCTAGTGACATCCGATGATTACACTGTATTCCGAATAGGAAGCTACTCGCTTCGCTCGCAGAAAAAAAGTGAAATAAAATAAAAAGCTGGAAACTACGTTGAAATTAATTTGTCAATGAGCCAATATGAGCAAGAGATCGGATCAAGCCAGCAACTTCAACCGTAGACAGCTGTTTTGTCCTTATTGGAACTCATCAGTACGGTATGAATGGAGCGCTATGAATAAACAACCAGCCAAAGGTTAGTTGTTTATCAAGCTCAAAATTGTAACCCAATACCGACTCGAACAACACATCCGTTCACTGACAAATTAAGAAAAAAACTCACGAATTGACATATTTCATATATTCATGACCGGAGATCTTAATTGATCCGAAATACCATTTATTCTTAAACATGGTTTGGCCATGTTAATCTTCACGGGATTGCTTTGTCAATTAGTGAGTTCTTTTTTTCTTAATTTGTCAGTGAACGGATATGTTGTTCGAGTCGTTATTGGGTTACAACTAAGGACGAAAAAGCTGTCTACGGTTGAAGTTGCTGGCTTGATCCGAATTCTTGCTCATATTGGTTCACTGACTAATTAATTTCAACGTAGTTTTCCAGCCATTCAATTTATTTCACTCATGTTTCTCACTTGTGTCTGGTTAATCTTCTCAGATCTTACGTGATATAGCATTTTGTACATGGTATTATTTATCATAGTCCAAAAAAAAAGGAAGAACATGAAATCGAGGCGACATAATTCCAGGATGGGGAATGCAGAATTCAAATACCGTAAGAAGAAACATTGAATCGAGGCAACATAATTTCAAAATTCAGAATACAAACATGGTAAATGAACAACCTGAATAACTCAAGGCACCATAACTACAGTTCATAAAATAATAATGAAAAATAAATGAATAACTTGAAAAAGAAAACGAAATAAAAACTACAATTGCAAATGAGACTGAAAATTCCCAACAAAATATTGGCATAAAAATTTAGAATGGCATGTGGTAAACTGATCTGACACTTATTGTTTCACCTAATGCAATGTGAACTGCTCTTTTAAAAACTGGTTCACATTGAATTAACACGTTTGAAAACGTATTCGTGCCAAGTTTGTGTTTACACGCTTCTGATATTTTCGATGTGAAGAAAGTCGGATTGGAACCCAGATTAATTTTAACCTTTCCGGTCAGTCACGCGGTCTGTCAACAGTATCCTGCGCATGTGGTTATAACTTCGCTACAGCTGACCACAGGTAGCCCGTCAGATTAGTGTTGCTGCTCACTTGCTACGCTAGCCTGGTACTCAGGTTATCGCTAAGCTATCTCGCAGCAAAAACCACGAACACATACCTAGGTTGGTCTGCCTGTGATGAAAATGACAAACACTTTGGCGCGCTTTCGGTTGCAAGCGACCAGCATTGTAGTTAATTTTAAGAATTTTCTGAAGAACTCTGTGACTGTGGGCAGGGATGTCTCTTACATTGGGAGAAACAGTCGATCTATCACCGGGGGAAAGTTTTAAAGTTGAAAGAATGCTTGGAAGTGGTGGCTTTGGAAAAGTTTTTCTAGTCACTAGAATTGAACATCATACTGAAAGACCTGAAGAGTTCGCCTTAAAAGTGATTGAATGCGTTGACAAAAATGCTATCAAGAAGGATTTGAAAGAGGCAGAAACCTTATCGAAAGTGAAACACGAAAATATTGTACAACTTTTAAGTAACTGCCATTATGTTAAGGAAGGGACCAACTTGGTGTTCATGTTAACCGAGTATTGTTCTGGCGGAGATCTCAACTTCCGTCTTAGACGAAACTCTCACTCTTCCCGAAAATTAAAATGGTTTTATCAGCTGACTTCTGCAATCGCTTATCTTCATTCTCAGCAACCTATGATCGTCCATCGAGATCTCAAACCTGCCAACGTTCTGTTAACGGCCAGCGACGACATCAAAGTAGCAGACTTTGGGTTGGCAAGACAATACGAAGCATTGAAACAGTTAAGCAGCTCGGCGTCGACCTTGCATTCTTATTACATGAATTCTAAAGTTGGAACATGGATCTACATGGCCCCAGAAGTGATGAATAACCATTATACAGAAAAAACAGATATCTTCTCGCTTGGAATTGTATTTTACACAATTTTAGAAGAGAATTATTTTCCGGTGTCTAATAGCAGTACTAGAGCGTACGGAGCTTTTGTAAACCCAGATGGTAAAACTCCAATAGGTGTTGCTATGTATTACAAAGGTAATTCTAGTCCTCGCGAAGAACTGGACTTTCAAGCAACCTACAAGAACTACGAAGAAAAAACAGCAGAAAGGCTGAAAAGCACTGTACTTAAATGCTTGACGTACAAGCCGGAAAAACGTCCAAAAGCGAGCGACATTTGTGAGGAAACAAATGAAATGTTTCAACACATTCATACCGATTGCGAGGAAGGTAAGTCCTACTGTATTTTGGGCAATGAAAATGAGGCAGTACAACAAAATGTTTATGAACGTGGCGATGACATCGTCAATTCTGGTTCTAATACTAAAGTTGATTTCAACAGTAGTGAAGCACGTAACAGTGAGCCAATTCCAAACAATGTTGAATATCCGTACGTCTCTATTAATGCTGGAACTGACATGGAGTTGAACGGAGATTTGGGTTGTGAAAAATATGAACCAAGTTCAAACACTGTTGAAAATGAAATCAATGAGGACATCTCTAATCCCAGTAAAGCACATAACAGTGAAGCACATAATAGCGAGCCAGTTACAAACATTGTTGAATATCTGCACGTCTCTATTAATGCTGGTCCTGACGAGGAGTTGAACGGAGATTTGGGTTGTGAAAAATATGCGGAGCCAAGTTCAAACACTGTTGAAGATGAAATTAATGCCGAGGACATCTCTAATCCCAGTAAAGCACATAACAGTGAAGCACATAATAGTGAGCCAGTTCCAAACAATGTTGAATATCCGCACGTCTCTATTAATGCTGGTCCTGACAAGGAGTTGAACGGAGATTTGGATTGTGAGAAATATGCGGAGCCAAGTTCAAACACTATTGAAGATGAAATTAATGAGGACATCTCTAATCTTAATAGTAATTCTGGTTCTGACGAGGAGTTCAACGATGATGTGAATTCTGAAGAATATGACCCAAGTTTAGACAATTATGATTATGATTTATATAAAGATGAAATTAATGAGGACATCTCTAATCCTAATAGTAATTCTGGTTCTGACGAGGAGTTCAACGATGATGTGAATATTAATTGTGAAGAAGATGCGCTAAGTCAGTTAAACAATTATGAAGATGATTTTGGTGAGGACATGTACGGGGACGAATTCGGTTGCGAAGAAGAGTTTGATGACGAATATTTTATATAAATTCAACGATAATTTTGAAGGCAAGTATAAAACTATTTTCATTGCTACGCACCTTTTCTTATAAGAATCATACCTTTTTCCCAAGCTTCACGATTCTTAAAATATTGACATTTTGAGTCTTATATAATCCTTAAATAATTCTTAAATAATAGTTTCAAAATAGTTCCTCATTTTGTCGAAGCAGTGAAACCCCATGCATGATTCTTATGAACTGGATTCTTATAAAGAGTGTGTATTACAGTAGTTTAAAGCGTTTATTAACTGAAATAGTTGCGGTTATGGACTAAGAATTTGAAACTGAAATCCATGCATAGTAACATTTACCCCCAAATACTGCATGACTGATATTTTATTCTCATCTGTTATGGACGTGATCTATCTCTGTCATGGGCATCGACCTTGACAGAATCGGAATGCTAAACTAAAGTATTTCTAAGAAATTAGCCATTTACCGTAACGCATTAAAATTTAACGGGGCACCTAGAGATTGTATGTTTTGTTTGTCTTACATGATATATGTACAAAAGACCGCAAAATATTCAAGTTTTAACCGCAAGCAACAAGCTTTCGAGTTACCGTTGGTTGTTCCTTTTAAGAGACAACTCTGGCTGGAAGAATCATGTGATTCATTACAAAATTTTAACTTAATGCAGAAATATATTTGGTTCATTATATACACACAACGTCTTATCTATAAACCAATGTTGCCGAACCGTCCGAATCAATTCTAAAGATTATTTTATATAGTTTCACTTAGAGAATTTTCAATGTGTACAGAAATCCCGGCTAGAGTACTTACTCTTTAGCTGAAGTAAGTTCAGATATCAGTGGATCATTAAATAGTGTACGAAGCTAATGCATTTTCTTTAATGCTTTTTAAAAATTATAAAAAAACTAAGAATCAGTTTTAGACCAAACGGCAGAAGATACATTTGCAAATGACCTTAGGGTTCAAAGACGCCATTCAGTAACTGAATATTTAAAGAAATTCCTGGAAATCTGTCACTTCCCGTTAAACTTACAAACTAAAATTTTTAAACTAAAAATGTTAGTCAAACTGAATGTTTTAGCTTATTATTTTTCAAATAATAGAAATATATAACGAAAAGATCATGACCTTTTTTCACTGTTGTGAAACAATCAACAGTGAGAAGCAATTTGGCTGGCGGCATATTTGGTGACACGAAGTCCCTTATATACGCGCGAGCTCATTGGATTGGTTCAAAACAACTGTATCACATCTACACACATGACGGAAGCTACGCATCATTGGTTCCCGAAATTTGAATAGGAACACACAAAGTAAACAAAACGCCTGAAGGCGACTCCGTTGGAAGCTTTTATTAGTGAGCGTAGCACTAGAATGAATTGTGAAGTTATAGTAAAGTGCGACGTTTAGTCAGTTGATCAATCATAGAAATCACGGTAGAAAGTGTTCAGTGCGTTTGTAGTGGATAATAGGGCTGGTGGAAAAGTACTGTTCGAGCGCAGTCTCCTTTCCAGGCTCCTATTTCATCTCTTTGGGTGATTTACGGGATGGAACGAGAGTGTGCATGTGTTTCGGAATGACATTAAAACTCGCTGAAGTAATATTGCAATATGGAAAATTGAATGTTTCTAGCCAGAATCGCATAATGTTGGGAATTCGAAATTATGTATTCCTGGCTAGAATCGCAGAAGATTGTAAAATGTTTAGAAATTAAGATACTTTTACTTCTGTCAAAGTCATGCACTTGCTCCCAAGTTTAACCCAATAAAAATTGTTCCAGCTGTGACGTGTATTTCATTGTCAATCCATCAAATTACGAGGCTGTCAAATTTGTCGATTTGCGTCGACAACGAAAATGAAACCCCGGGCCAACCTCTGTGGCCTGTCACAGCCATCCCACGGAAACATGAAAGCAGACTGATCAAAATCGTTATTTTGTTTGCATACAAGGTAAACTGACTGCCATATTTGTTTGTTAACACAAAATAAAACAACTGACAGTAATACTAAAAGTGTGTTGGAGAAAGAAATCTAACCGGATAAAAGCACAAAAAAACTAATTTTGAAATTCAAAATTTTTTAAAGTATTTTCTTTGCAAAACGTCGACGGCTGGCGCTTTTCTTTTCTTGAGTCTGAGAACTCCTCGCAATAACTACATAATGCAACCTAACTTGAAATCTCTTAAAATTCAACAGTCTTCGAAATAACTGAAAACAAAGAGAACACAAAAACGTCATAGCCGTAGCTACCAGGGGAGCAGTTCCCCCCTCCCCCCCCT
>JAPEIX020092705.1:0-10430 GCA_026122405.2 Zoanthus sansibaricus
GATCATGTTCAGTTGGAAAGTGAAAGTTACAATAAATTTAAAACTAGTTTTTAATAATAACTATAGATTTCAAAAGCAATACTCTTAAGAGCATTTACTATAAGTACAATAGGCTGTCACATATACATTAGATTAGAAATTTGGCAAAAATTAGAAGTGAGTGAAATGTCAAATACAAAGAATACCAATAAAACATAAACCTTATCATTAAACAGAGAGATCTACATTAAAATGAAGAACTTGATTGTTAAGTGAGGGCTGCTCCCATTCGTGAATGTGAAGAGCTTCCGACTCTGCCCTTTCAGTAGTTATATCAATTTAAAATAAAGGAAGTCCTTCACATCAATGGGAGCATCCCTCACTTAACAAACAAGTGTTTCATTTGAATGTAGGTCTCCCTGTTTAATGATAAGTTCTATGATTTTTTTTTCATTGTTTTGAACATTACTGGTATTCTTTGTATTTGACACTTCATTCGCCTGTGATTTTTTTGCCATTGTTAATCTATTTCTTATGTGTGACAGCCTATTCTACTAGATCCTCTTAATTACTATTATTTTTGAAATCTATAATTATATAAGCAACTAGTTTTAAATTTATTGTAAGTGTAACTTTCAATTTCCAACTAAAGATGATTGATGTTCGATTGAAAAACGTTTTATAATTTAAAAAAAATGTTATTGCCAAAGAGCGAGCGAGCGAAGACCCGAGCTCGCAGGGCGGCAGATCATAGAGCCGTATTTACAAGGTTGAAGCCACTAGAAAAAATCTCGATCCTAGGGTAACCGGGCAAAAGAATGCGTAACAATGCAATGACGTAATACCAAAATTGAGTTAGGCAACGAGGGAGCGAGAGTTGTAGCCAGAAAAAATCTTGATCAGAGAGTAACCGTTAAAAAAAGAATATGTAAAAATATTATTAATTATGCTTTCAAAGCATTTACAGCAACGGCAGCGAGATTTTCATGAACGGCTCATCACTTGTTCCTGCTTCGTAGCCTCCCGAAACTTTTGGCTGTCAAGAGCTTCTTCAGCTGAAGCGAAGACCAGTTGATATTTCCGAGGAAGGTGAAATGTCTGATGTGGTCTCCTTCACTTGATCGTTAACGATACTTTTCAGTGGACATTAAAAATTATAAGTATAACACAATCTTCTTTGACCAGCGTTAATAAATGAAAAATTTAACTTCTTCCGAAGCCTGTGTCTGTGGGAAGCGTAGCAAGTAAATCGCACCTTGTAATCTGCTGCTTAACAAAAGACTTTTGCTCCCCTTTTACTTGAAAATTAAATCCGTGCCTAGCTAAATCTACGGCTTTTGTAAAGTTTTCTTCGATTAATCTTTCCATGTCTTCTGACAATTTGGTTTTCATGATGACAAGACTGTGAACTACGATTGGCACTTGTAAATAAAAACACCCAAGCTGCACCAATCAGGAGCTCCGTTCGCTGGCGAACGGAGTTTCCAAAATTCAGGGGTTTACTTGCAAGCGTTTCTTTTCTACCCCTTCCCCACCACCTCCTTTCGCTTTTTTGCGCTCGCCCCAATTTTTGCGCGGCCAAAACAGAATATCTTATGGCAAGGTCTGAATCTAAATTTCAAAATACCACTATCATACAAGACTACGCACCAAACAACAGAGCCGACGAATACGAGGACACAGAATTCTATAATCAATCGCAAGCTGCGTGGCAACAAAACCAAGAAACGGGACATCACGTTGGTTATGGAAGATCTTAATACCGATAACAAAGGACAAGAGAACACTACAAGATTCCAGGGAATGGGTACCATCACTGAGAATTGAGAGTTGATTTGTGACCTTTGCCCAACAAATGGGCTTGTCAAAGGCAGGCTAACGTTTCAAAACAGGACACTACTGATACAAAGTGACATGGCAAGACTAAAAAAGATCGTGTGGCTATTAACAAAAATAGGAGGAGCTGACAATAAGATATCGCACAGAAGCACAAAGCTGATGTTAGATGCGATCACCATCGCGTTATTATTAAAATCAAAATAAAACTGAAAAAACAACATAAAAGATTATATTACAGCAGTTCCTTGAGTGCTAGATTACAGATGGCTTTTGTAGACTTAAAGAAAGTCTTCATCTATATTGACTGTCAAATGCTCTGGAAGATGTTGAGGCATTAGATCGTGAGGACGATTCGGGTCGTCTTGTATAATAACGACTTTCGGGCAAGAGTGCTCTATGATGGAAAGATAACTGAAACATTTGAAATAAAAACCGGGATAAGACAAGAACGCCAATTTAGGCCATTTATGTTTCAAGTGGCATTGGACTGGGTAACTAAACAAGTGTGCGGTGAGAAGAAGATGAGATTCAGCTCACCATGTTAACAAAAGTTGAAGATCTAGAGTTTGCAAATAAATTGTTTTACTTAGTCAGAAGATTGCTCAAGTCCAGGAGTTTGTGACGCTACAAGATAAAGCTGCTAAAGTGGAAGTAAGAAAACACATCGCCAATACCAAGAAGTTGAGGGTAGGCAACCCAAGCAATATTTGTGCCAGGACCTTTCAGTTGAACGATCAGAAACCTTCACCTACCGCGGTAGTATCGTTACCACCACTGGAGGTTCATAAGAAGATATAGAGTAAAGGTACAGAATGTTTTCTACATGTTGAGACCTGAAACACTTCTCGGTGAACTTACCTCAGAATTTTTAACTCAAATGCAAAACGTGTTATTCTTTACAGTTCAGAAACGTAAAGGAGAACAAATACCAATTTTTAGCAACTCCTGGGTGTTCAAGGATTTTATAGTATCAACATCGAAATGTTTTAAACTAATAATACGATTATTCCTTTCACAGCGAGTGTGGAACCACCATGGGAGCGGGCTGTTGCGCTGAACAAAGTCCCTTACTACATAAAGTGAGTACATTATCAATTGTTTTATGGCTAAGAGATAATAATTAATGACTTTATTTAGGTGTCAATTCTTCTAGCTGACCAAAGGCCTACTAATTGGAGACACCATCTTTACCAAGTTCTAAGTTGGATGGAGACCGGCTTTTACATGACAGACACACACAGAGATGATCATTACAGTAAACAGGGCTTTGGACTGTAGTCCTTGATCAACACACGGTCGAGTTATATGTTTATAAAAGGAATCTCGACTGTCCAACAACATTAATTCTCAAGTTAGAGTTTTCTTTGACTTGTGTATGAATATTACAGTAAAGCTTTAGGATGCGGTCCTTGATATATAATCTCAAGTAAGAGTTTTGTTTGATGTGTGTCTACATCAGCAGCTCAAATTTAATGATACTATTAATTTTATATAGTTCAAGGGCCGCACAGCGGTCTTAAGAGGGCTTTAGCCGTCCCAATAATTTTCCAAAAATTTGGAAAATATTTTATTTTTTATAATGTATAATAAAAGGTATGTTACATTGCTATTAGTTTCTTATAAAAAGTAAGGCTGTAAAGCTCAAAGGATAGAAGGGAATTTTCGAAGTTATATTTCGAATAGCTTTTACTTAGGTCTTGACATCTTGTCTATTTTTTGCAAAAAATAAAGACAAACCGGAAAATAAAAAGATGGAGTGTTTTTTAGCAATTTCAGAGGCTCTAAATTCAAAATTTTCCAGGGAAGCATACCTCGGGACTCCCCTACATACTCGCGCAAACATCGCTTCGTTGGCTAGTCCATATATGTGTCAGTTAGCAGTATTTAATAAAGTGCTGCGCGGTCCCTGTAGATTACGACTAGCGATTTGTTTTGATCATTGAATATCCTGTGGGCCGCCATCTTGATATTTGACGCGGTTGCGTTACAGTGCCAGACCCTCTTTATTAATGTTTCTTTTCACATTGCAGCCACAAAACGGAAACCACCCAGTGGGACCACCCTAGAATGACAGAGTTGTATCATCAAATCGGTGGGTAGAACATTTATTGATGAAATCTTTAAGTATGTCAAATTAGTAATAGTAAATAAGATACTTAACTCAATCTCAAGTGATACGTGTATCTTTTACAGTTGTGGACTTTTTTTTATTAATTTACTCCGTTAGGAAGGGAAAAGAACAGCACATAGCAATTAAAAGAGGGATGGGAATTTTTAAGAAATATAGTATTAAAGTGCCTTTAACGTTTATTTTCAAAGGATATGCCGGGAAATTTTCTTTGATTTAAACAAACCGCGATTTTTTTACGAATTTTTAAAGTCAAAAAAAATCGGCGCCATTTTGGCACATCAGTCGCCATGGAATGTGATGTAGATTAAGGAAACCTAATTCTTGTAGTACACTAAAAAGTGCTTCAAAACAAAAAGTGTTTATAATATGAAATTATTAAATGCGTATTTATCTCATTAAAAACCGCTTTCAAAATAATCACAAATTAAAAAATTTAAGCTGACAATTGTGTTTGAGCAAGTTTTTAAGGTTTTTTCCGAACGACCGATTCAGAAATAAAGCAAAAATCGTGCTTCAAAAAGTCTAATTTCTGTCCAAATAGTTTTTTTAGTTGAATATAAAATTTCTTATTTCAATTGTTTACTCGAGTTAACCAGTCGTTAGCCATCTGGGCCCAGTTGTTCAAAAGCAGAGGGAGCACTAACCCAGGGTTAAATATTTAACCAATGCTTTTGTTAAGCTAACAGGAACGGATTCGACCTGTAAATTTGTGATTAACAAGTTTTTTCTTAGAGAAATCTCAGCAGTGTGTTATAAAATCGTATAATCTTTTCCTAAGAGAGGCAATTGCTGCTGTAATTTTTGCTTAACCCAGGGTTAAAGTTAATCCACCTTTGAACAACCCAGCCCTGAAAAAAAGCGAAATCTTTTGCGAGCCAAGTGGCTCATGGAGCCGGTGCTTACCGTCGGTTTTTGTAGTGTTTTATCCTGTTAAAAGAGGATGAGAGACTTTGACTCCCCCTGGACGGGGCACTAAACCATCGCAGGCTAGCTCCCAGCAGACGCTAGTACTCATTTACCTACCCCGGAAGGATGGAAGCTGAGTTAGCTTGGGATGAAACAAAATTCCTACAAATATTCAAATTTCTGCAAAGCCGAGGATCGAGACCTTGTGATTAGAAGGCAGAGATTTTACGATACCACGTGCGCCAACCACGCCCACCCAGCCATCTGAACATTGACAATTTTAGGTGCGAGCAAAGCGAGTAGCCTCTCATTTGGAACACAATATAATCTTGGGATGTCACTAGCAGCGAACATGCGATACATACGATTAGCGGTTGAACTTCCTACCTTATCGCGAGTCAACTCGAGGATATCACTAGCATTCCGGTACACACGATACTTGCGATCACCGGCTGTAAGAGCTAAAGTGTGATATATTCTGATACTCCAAAAACACAGAGAACTCTCTATCATGAAAGTATATTATAGTGTAATTATACGCTTAAGTGTATTTCAAAGGTTAATGAAAACACCTCTAAGTGCGTGAACTCACTCTAACACTAATGTACTCTTCTCCCTGTACAGTAACAAGAAATATATCAAATGCTAAAAATAGAACAGCGGTAAATATTGTCACTATAACAAAATATTCTACTCGTAGCACTCACTTTCTATTAGAAATAACTAGTCAAGAATTTTAAGAGTCGTAACCGCAACACTGCATTGCGCATAAAATTTGCAAATTGTCTCAATATACAATGTGTTGCCAAAATACTGAGCAGAAAGAGAATTTGATTCTTAATTTTAACTTTCTATTTACATCAGCGGAGCTGAATGACATCAAGTACAGTGCATACAGAACTGCTATGAAGCTGCGCTGCATACAGAAAGCAACATGCCGTGAGTACCAAAGTTTCTTGTACTTTTTTTGAATGCTTTATTTAGAATTTCTTTGAATGCTTTATTTAGAAATGTTTCAATTGCGTTGATAAAATCTATTCCACGGGAGCAAGTCCGACCGTGGTTAGCGACGTTCGATCCTTCCCTTTTTTTTCTCGCCCCTTGCACTTTCTCTTTTTTTCAAGACATACTTTGGTTTCAGCGATAAAACTCCATAAAGAGGACGTTTTTATGCTGGCTATAATATTTTTCTTTAGATATTTCTTTAGGGATAAATAAACATTTTCCTCTCGCTTTCTTTGTTGCCAGTTGACTTGGTGACCCTGCAGGCTTGTACTAAGGCATTTGAGCAGCATAATCTTCACATGACAAAGAACGAAAGCTATATCGGAGTGCATGACATGGCTGCCATATTGAACACAATCTATGGAAGCATCGAGGAATACAGAGATAAGATGAACGTTCCATTCTGTGTGGATTTGACGCTCAACTGGCTGCTTAACGTTTACGATAGGTACGAAACAACTGTCACGAAGTATTACTCATAAATAGGTTCTCGCTTTTAAACTAATAAACGTTTTATAAGGTCTTTCGTACTTTCAGTTACAAATTCTCCTTCCTTTGACCCCCACCCCCTCTAATGGCTCTATTTCTCTGTTTCCAACTGGACTCCACCCCTCCCGTTTTCTCCTTACCTTCCTATTAATTTTTCACCTTGTCTAGAAAAATATAAACACCCAGACTAAAACAGATGGCAAAAGTCAAAATGTTATATGCGTTATATTTTACGCTTTCTTGACAATTCGGCCGCTTATTCGTACCAACATTTTGTAGGACCAAACTATAGTATATTTCTTGAATTAGTTTTGGAATCGATCAACCCGTAACTAAAGAATCATATTTTGTTGTTGTCATTTTAAAATTGTCTCTCATCTTGTTTTCAGGGTTGCCACGGTCTTTGAAAATCCTGTAAAGTCTTGGAATTGAATTAAAAAATTTCCATGCCCTGGAAAGTCCTTGAATTTGGGTCGTCGTCCTTGAAAATTCTGTAAAGTCCTGGAATTGGATGAAAAAATTTCTAAGGCCTAAAAAGTCCTTGAATTTGGGTCGTGGTCCTTGAAAGTTCTGGAATAGGCTAAAAATTTATTTCTTTTTTTGTTTTCATAAATAAATATATGCTGTTCATTTTTAAAGTATTTGTAATACGACAGCGTTCTAAAACAAAAACCACGACTTTGCAAGGCGTTAATTTTGTCCAGAGTGACCTGTCATTGGTTGTTTTCCATTTTGAGGATCAGCCAATTCAGGAAAGGCGAATACTAAACTTTGTTTTGAAAAAAAAATGTGTAGAGCGTTCACGTTTTTTTGATAGAGAAGGACCTGGATTTGCTTGAAAAGGTCCTAAAAAGTCATAGAAAAGTCCTTGAATTTCACATCAACAGTGGCCGCCCTGTTTTTCTGTTTTAGCTAACGGTAGAATTTCAGCAACTTTTTCTTTGTTATACCCCGTCCATGTGATTTAGTCATTTGTCCGTGCCGAAAAGTCCATATATCCCAATTTTCTTCGTAGTTCTATTTGATTTAGAAAATATCAAAACTGATTAGAGCATGATCTCTGTAGGTGCCGTAGACGGCAAAAGCTTGACGTTTTTCTTTTGAAACGACCTCACTCGAGTCAGTTTCGATATTTTATTGTTAACGCTACTGAAAGACAACTTCGTCAATTTCATTGATATGTTGTGCTTCTGCTTCTTTTTAGTGGTCGTGTTGGAAAAATTCGCTGCCTCTCATTTAAAATTGGTGTCTTCACAATGTCAAGGGCGCATTTGGACGAGAAGTACAAATGTAAGTATTTTCTGTCTGTATAACAAAAACACAGCTTTTCCGCTTAATGCTGGAAAAAATATATTTATTGTTGTTGTTGTATTTGTACAAGTTTCTTTTTTCCAAATACACCGGTACAATGTATGCATAACCATGAACGTCGTTTAGTAAAAACGTTCCGAAGAACGGCGGAGTTACACTTTTGAGTTGACGGACGTAATAAGGTTGACAATGCTATCTTAAGTATCGTGCATAACATCATTACAAGTATAAAAATTACAAACTCAATCACAATAATCGTTGCACACCTTTGAGTGACATTGATGGACCCACTAAAATTGACCGGCTCCCAACAGCTGTAGCCTCATTGCCCAGTTGGTAAAAGTGTTACACTGCTATTTTAAGAATCGTTTATAACGTCGTTGCCAATAACAATAATACAAAGTCGTTCACAATAATCGTTGTATACCATGGATCCACTAAAACTGACCTGCTCCCAACGGCTGTATCTTCAAAACTTGGTTAATTAGAGTTAATCTACCGATTTTGCAATGTTTACGGCTGGAGTCTTATCAACGGTCTTTTAGGCTTCCGTATTAGATTAAATTGCCGATCGGTAATTGCAAAAAAATACTTGTAACAACATAAATACATTACTCAGTGTTGTATAAAATTAAGGTAAACTTGAATAAAAGCCTGAAAGAGACGACATAGGAAGTTCGTATCCACTTCAAACCAACGTGTGTTAAATCAAAGAATAGTATTAGCTTTAGCTGTAATGAAAGACCGATCAAATACCGGCATTTTTTGGAAAGTCGAACGGGATTCTAGTAAGCACAATCAATCTGTGAAACAATTGAAACAATTGAATTACAATTGGAATTAGAATTGGCATTAGAGAAATCAATTTCTTTATTAATTGATTAATTTCTCGGTTAAATTTTGGTGTGTCAAATAATTTTATTGTTAATATTTCTTGTTATTCTCCTTTCAGTTATGTTCAAGCTTGTTGCTGATAGTAATGGCTTCATGGACCACAAACAGTTTGGTTTGCTTTTGCACGACGTAGTTCAAGTCCCGCGTCAACTAGGTGAAATTGCTGCTTTTGGAGGAAGTAATATTGAGCCCAGTGTTAGAAGTTGTTTTGAGAAGGTGGGAAGCAATACCTGTAACTTTAAACGTCAGTAGCATAGTTTGTGTCATTTAAGTTTCAACTAACGTTCGAAAAGATCGGAATAAAACAAAGATTGCTCATTTGGGCCCAATTGTTCACAGCCTATTAACACTAACTCGGGGTTAAGTTTCAATCCATTTTCTTCTTCCATTGTTATAGAGAAGGATTAGTTTATGTAATGGAGCCTTTACGAGCTCATTATGCAATTAATAGGCTCTTTGCAGTTGGGGGTCACGTGACCACTGGTACCTTAAATCAATTAGCTATGACAAAATGGAATCCAAAAATGGAAAGAGCAAGTTGAAATTAGTAAAATGGCAAAGTTTCAACTATTGACTTCAAAGATGCAAAAAATGGTAAGCAACACAAAATAGGATATTTTCCTAGGATTTGTATGACTGGAGAGCAACCCTTGCTCTGCAGTACCATTTTCACATACATTTCCTTAGAAAGAGTTTGATTTTATATTCGCTGACATGTTTGAAGTACTAAACGTTGAGACTTGAAACTATGCCTTCTAGCTAATTTCAACCCTCTCTTTCCAATTCTGAAGATCATTTTGCCATAAATAATTAATTCAAGATGGATGTCGTCACGTGACCTAACTGCAAAGGGCCTATTAACACGGATGTGTTTTTAAAATATTGAAAATCGCGTCAGACCGTTAGGACGAACGCAGTTTGAGTGTCTTCTTGACACTTATTTTGAAATGAGTTATTTGCTTTTTTTCTTCTGTCTTCTTTCATTAACAGACCCGTTACTGAGACAAAATTCATTGTGTTTCAGAATAAAGCCAAGACGCACGTGGACTGTCCTCAGTTTTTATACTGGCTATCAGCCGAACCGCAATCAATCGTGTGGCTTCCCACTCTGCATCGCATGGCTGCTGCTGAAGCAGGTATAGCTTATCGTGTTAAAATATTTCGCTATTTAGCGGCATGACGAAGCACAATGGCTCAAACTAAAGGCATAGAGGCAAAGAGAAGAAAGTGATCTCTAACCAGTGCGCTTTGCCTCTGAAACTGATAATATACTTTTTTAGCTCGATGGGGCATCCAGAATTCGAAAAGGTGAAGAGCAGTAACAAAATGGTTTCGAGGACAGGGATTTATGAACCTTTGTGCCCATTTTGAACCGAGTTGCCCATAGTCAAAACATAGGTGCTTCTCGCTGACACGGCCTTCCATGGGGAGATGTCAATTTGGGTTAAAACTGAAATCCCCAAAAATGTTTCAGGTATGGGTGTTTCTTAAATGTTCGTACCCCAACATGACAAGGGTTCAATACTTTAATGCCCTTTTTTATGAATAATTTTGGTGAGGTCTAGTCCTAGTAGCCCCCTTTGTCTTAATACTTAATACATCAAGCTTTTACTTTGCTGTCCACATCCATTGCGGGCAGGGTATGCTTGCTAATTCAGCTTGTGATAGCCTGTGGTGGTGGATGGCTTTTAGAGCAGCCGTCATCTAGCTTGCTTCCACGCCATGATCGATTCAGGGAGTTGGTGGATCAGCTACATGCACTGGGAATGCAGGCGTGGTGGAAATCCATCAAAGTTCAGAACCTTTTTGGGGGGCCATCTTCATTTACCTTCGCCAAACTATAAGCTCACCAAAATAATGTTTCTTTATCACTTTC
>JAPEIX020092780.1:0-10427 GCA_026122405.2 Zoanthus sansibaricus
TTAGGAATATTTTACATACCTAAGCTTTAGGAAGATTATACATACCTAGGTTTTAGGACGTTTTTACATACGTCCGCTTTAAGATGTTTTTACAAACCTAGGCTTTAGGAAGTTTATACATACCTAGGCTTTAGGACGTTTTTACATACCTCGGCTCTAGGACGTTTTTACATACCTCGGCTTTAGGACGTTTGTACATACCTAAGCTTTAGGAAGATTGTACATACCTAGGCTTTAGGAATATTTTACATACCTAGACTTTAGGACGTTTGTACAAACCTAGACTTGAGGAATTTGTACATACCTTTTTAACACTGCATACATATCTATTTATTCTCGATCATCACAACCTAGGTGTATTGCATCCCACATTGTTGTAAGTGGGGTGATATTCATCTATATATGCAATGGCTTTCAGTCTATGCTGAAAACTAAACATTAAGGTTTTATATCGAAACTGGTGAAAAAAGGTATTTAGATACTTGGCAGCGGCTCATACTTTAAAAATGAACATTCCGTTAAGACATTGTTTTATAATTTTGAAACATACTTTTTTAATTTCTCAAAGGGCGGCTATATTAAATTAATGATGCTTTTCTTAATAGGAGCACCAGCTGATGATGGAAGAGGAGGTATGATAGATTTAATCACAGTAGCCATTTCTTTGCTGTTTTGTGAATACGTAAAATGCAGTTTTTCAAGCATCTGTGTCTAACTTGTTTATATATATTCGGATAACAACAAAGTACTGAGGTAACCAGAAGCTGTATACATCTTTAACCAGGAACTTCTGGGTAGACTACTAAAGTGATTCATGACGTCACAAAAATTTATTTGTGAAATCACTATTTTGGGTGCAATATTCAGAAATAACAAGATAGAAAATATGCCACCAATCAGTGATGTCATATTGTCACGGTTGTGTTCTGATGACCCCATAAATCTTACTTTTTCTATTGGCTTGATTGGTAACGTTAAGAACCAAGTCATTTTAGAAGGATTTGTATGCAGCCATTAGAGCATAACTGTGGTAATAACTCGCTGACAGTTTGCACCAACATACATTTCTAACCCTGATCGTTCGGACGATCAAAACAAGTCTTGTAACTTCGCAAATTTTAATTTTTGTGACGTCACACTTTATTGATTATAGAAATTTGAAATCCTAAGTGGCTACCAAGAGTATAATATCATAAAGTGTACTATTATCATTACATTGTTTTAGTCGGCCGTAGCCATCATGTGGTAATTTTTTTGTTCACACTTGTAACTAACTGCAGAAAAACAGAGGGTTCTTTTGTTAAATAGTCAGTTGAAAACCAGAAATATAATTAATAGGAAACCAAGCTTTGTCTCGAAGAAAAACTCCTTATCATAAAAGGAAGAAAGAAATAGTTATTAAATAAACGATCTGAAATATTTTCTGAATGCCTTCATGTAATGTAAAACCCCTAGTGTCTCTTCTTTATGAATAAATAAAAGAAATTGTGCTGTCAGTTGCCTGATGATTGCCTTGCGGCGTGAAACTCAAGAGTAGCTACAGCTAAAAAGTATTTTATAGGAACTGTAATCCTTTCCTTAGAGAAGCAGTTACAGCTGTTAGTTGTTCAACTTTGAATGGCACAGATGAACGCACTAAAACTGTTGCTTCATAGCTCAGTTGGTTAGAGCAGTGCACCGGTATCGCAGAGGTCACGGGTTCGAGTCCCGTTGAAGTCTGAATTTTTTCAGGCTTCTCTTTCGCAATTGCTTTAATTGCGTTCATAATCGCGAAGATCGCATCGTAACGTTATTGTATATAACCGCCGTACAAGTCATATAATTGTAAGTTTTACTCAATCTAGGTTAAAGATAACCTACCTTTGAACAACCCGGCCAAGGTAGCTGTAGTATTTGACACAATCGTGCAAATGGCCTATTTATTATTCTGCGTTTACGTAAATTTATTCTTCCACGTCTGCGTATATTTATTATTCTACGTTTGCGTATATTTATTGTTCTACGTTTGCGTATATTTATTGTTCTACGTTTGCGTATATTTAATATTCTACGTTTAGGTACATTTGGTATTCCGCGTTTTTTTGTCTCAGATGTTCACTACAATATCGCCATTACCACCGGAAACGAACCCAATGCTGGAACCGATGCCAACGTGTTTCTTCAGCTGTTTGGTGAAAGTGGGCAGACAAAACCCTTCAAGTTGCGTGAAGCGGGAGACAGCACACGATTTTCACCAGGAAGAACGGATAAGTTTAGTAAACAAGATAAAGATGTCGGAAAGGTAATCATTTCTAAGCTATTTTCAGTTTCCAAGAAAATTTTCACTTGTTCCTTCCCTGGGTCAGGGGTGATAAATTGGATAACGTTTTGCTTAGGGAGAGATAAATTACTAGTTTCCGAAAACGGGCAATTGCTACGTTTTCTCAGTTCTTAAACACGAAAGGAAGACACTCTTGCATTATTTTCATCAGTCATATTTTTCTCCGTGTGAAAAATTGAAACTTAGTGTGATATTAACTTGAGTGGCTAAAGAATGATTGTTTTAAATTCAACATTGCAGCTTGAGAGAGTGCGAATAACACGTGACTTCCATGGCAAAGAACCCGGATGGCTCTTAGAAAAGATGATTATTTTTATCCCAGAAACCAACGAAGAGTACGTCTTCAATTGCAACCGCTGGATCGACAGAAACGAGCCTGAATTCGAAATCGTTCCAAGTATGTTAAAAATCCTCATATCTATATAAAAACAACTTATATCATAGTTTAGTGAAAAATCGATTTTGTATTAGCGGTCTGTGGTTATAAATCGGCTAAAAGGATTTCATTATATTTTCTTGCTGCCATCTAAATTGGATTGGTCATAGAGTCTATTTTTTGTTGGTCCCTTAAGATTTGAATGTTTTTCGGATTCAAGTATTTATTTTAATCAAACAATAAAACAAACGATAATCGAGTCAGGCTATCATTAATATTCGAAAGTAAGTATTTGAAACGCCCGGTAACTAATGGGAAACCTAGCAGACCATCATCGATTTTCAAGTTACCGCTGACCACCATGACAGTGGATTCAATTTGTGATGTCTTAACTTCAGTATGGAGTTAGATATTCCTGAGAGTTAATGTAGTAAATTTATCCTTTTTTAAAACTGTTCTTGTAAATAATTTATTGATACCAACACAGATGACAAACTTGTTAAAAGACAGTAAAAACAGCAAATAAAGTAAGGCATCAAAAACAAAATTATTTAAGTTAGTCTTTAGAGTTGAGTATACACAGGAGCTGTAAGTGAATAAGAATATTTTGAAAGCAAAACTTTTGGAAACTTGAAGATATTTTTCTAACTATTGAAATGAAGCTCGTTCAGCCGTAGCGAGGAAAGCAAGGCACTGCTAGATTGGCGTCACTTGCATAGCTTTAACAAAGCAAATTATGCGAATTGCCCGCTACAAAAATGAGTAGTAGCCTGGGTTCTAAAATGGCCGTGTGAGAATGGACAAGATCTTTTGATAGACAGCTTCACAGTCGGCAGTGAAGAGAGGGAGCTTTTCGATATTATATACGACAAACGTCTCAGAATTCCTTTTTTAAAAATCTAAATGTTGTTTGAACTGGGTAATTCTGAATTTTTGCTCGTTCTGATTCATCCAAAATATTGTTGCTAGTAGCGTTGATTCTTAAAGACTACATATTAATTCATTGAATTAAGTAATTCTCTCTATCTAAACATGTTACCCAGGCCTGCGCGGTTATTTAAGTCCCCAATTTTTTACTCGTTTTTATAATGGACAATTAGCAGCTTAATGAATGGAATGTGTGGGTTAAAACACTCGGGAATTGTATTTTTCTGTTCTTTGAAAACTTAACCAAGGTAAATGTATTTACTCAAAAGATAAATTTTAAAATGCATGTTAATGGACAATGCAGGTTTGTGTAATTTGTGGAGGCAGCCTGGCTCAGTGGTCAGAGTTGGGGATTTGAATACGAAAGACCTGGGTTGGAATCCTCGACTTGGACTACTGAATGGATTTGTCCGTGTAAATAGCCAACCGGTTTGCCTCCTACTAGTTGGAATTATTAAAGGAGAACTGAACCCTAAAATTGGTTTTTCATCGTTTGAAAATTTAGGTATAATAGAACAATTATATGAAGTCTATTTAAGCTGTTAGCCGAGCAGTTCAGAAAAATTTGATGTTATGCAACGAATAGACAAATTTGATCAGCGGCTCAATATGTGATGTCAGCGGTTGTTTGTGATGTAGGTTACGATATTAGGATGAGTAAAACGAGGAAAAAACATGGTTTCTGTTCGGCTTTTGGCTGGTATTAAAGAAAAAACTTCGCAAGACCTAGATTGCCCAAAAAATATCAAAATTTCAAAGCGAATTGCGATATTTAGGCGCTGAATATCGTAATCTCGTAACGTCATACCACACCACTGACTAGCTCATTTGCGACCACGGTATCAAACCTTTTCTTGAGAGTTATCTTCTTTTCTAGATTAAATTGCTCAATGTTATTCGACTAATTTGAAAAAAAAACCTTTAGAATTAATATATTATACAAATAGCTTCAAATAAAAATAGGTTAGTTTTAGCATTCAGTTCTCCTTTAACGGGGTGAAAGAGGGATGTTAATAGGATACTGAAAAGCCCCTTTAAGAAGTTAATCAGATATCTATTTTTTATTTTTTTAGTTTGTTTAACAGAGAGACCGAAGCAGTTTCTTTCATGTTTCTATTTACATTCCTATTTTCTTTTCAAGGTCCAGTCGCTGATGAAACTGAAACCAATCTGTACACAGGTAAAAACGAGAAAGAGTTTTAAACCACTATTTACTTTCCTTCTTTTGTACAGAAATTGATTTTAAATCCGGTTTTTTTTCTCCAGTGGCAGTAAAAGTTGATGATGTGATGGATCCGATGTCAAACCCGTTCTATCAGATCTGCGGAGTAAAAGGCAAGACCAACAAAATCTATTTACGAGATGGATATTCTCCACGGCACCAATTTAAAAAAGGGAACACGTATAAGATCAGTGAGAAGTGTCCGGATGTAGGCAAGGTAAAAATCTCGATTCATAGTCTTCTTATGGCTTGACTAACTGCTTAGTGTCTTTTCAAAACAGTTAGATTACTTGAGACAGCGATAATTAGCATGGTCAAAGCAGTAGTCATTACCCATTACCATTGTCATAACTGTAAAATAGGTAGATAGCCATATGGCCATAGCTATACAGTCACGATAAAGGTATAGTCATAGTTGTAACCTTAAACGTAGCTATAGTTTTAGCATTAGCTTAAGCAGTTGCAATAATCATAGTTGTAGTAGTAGTCACTGCTATAATCAAAACCATAGTCATAGTCATAGACATGGTCATAACCATAGTTATAGTCAGCTATAACCATGGTCATAGTAATAGTCTAGCCATAACCATAACCGTTGCCGTAGTCATAGCCATAGCCATAACCGTAACTATTGCCATAGTCATAGCCATAACCATAGTCATAGTCATAGCCAGTCATAGTCATAGCCATAGTCATAGTCATAGTAATAGTCTAGCCATAACCATTGCCATAGTCATAGCCATAGCCATAACCATAACCATTACCATAGTCATAACCATAGTCATAGTCATGGTCATAGTTATAACGATAGTCATGGAGAAGGAATTGTAATGATCACTGCTATAGTTATTGCCACAACCACAGTCATAGTAATAATCAAAGTCGCAGCAGTGGTCGTATTCTTTGTTTTTTTAATGTGTTCCAAATGGCAATAGTCAACAAAAACGTATGCTTCATTTGAAAAAACGTTTCTAAATTAGTGAAATATCATTATATGAACTACAGATAGATTATCTTTTTATCGCGCAACAAAAAAACCGAAGGAAAGGTTCTTCTTCTTGCCATTAATACTATATGAGGTCTATTTCTCTTATGTTTACTCATATTACTTATCATAAGTCACTAAGAGTTTAATTTTATTCTATTCTTGAAGATAACCAAGCTCATTGTCGGTGATGATAGTGGTCACCCCGGTCAGATTTTGTATCTGGAGGAAATTCAAATCACCAACAACAGTGAAGACAAAACTGTGTTCCCCAGTAATTGTTGGCTCATAAATGATTCCCAAGGAAACCCAGTTACCTTAGAGCTGATTCCGGGCGAACCAGCTGCGCAGGACGGTATGATTCTTTTTTTTTTTGTGAAACAAAAACTTACATTTAACAAAAACATTAGCAGTTCATTTGAAAAATCCAAGTTATAGTTTTCTTGAAGTAATACCGTAGTTCGTTTTTTTCTCTCCACTTTGAATGAGGTTTGTGAACAACGACAAACGTAGAGAATCGACCTTGAAAGCAAAGAAGAAACATTAGAAGAGCTTTTCGCGTTGTTTGAAAGCCCGGCGCACATTGACCAATTTTGCGCTTGACAAGTTAGATCGACATATAATGCGCATGCGCGTTAATTGCGAAACAATAACTTGGATCGCAACATTTAACTTGTCACCAAACGACGACTGACAAATTGTCGTCTTATAACAATTTCGCCATGTTGTTTTGTCAGTGGAATGCATGCGCATTTTTTTCTGTTAGTGCTTCTACATACGAGGATTTTTTTGCCACTTGTGATAAAAAATATTTGTATTTAGTTATTATTTATGAATGACAAGAAATGTCGAAAGTGTTTCCCGCTTCAGGAGCCCATAGCTGTAGCTAGCAGGGGGCAGGAGGAGGGGGGGGGAGCTGCCCCACCCCCACCCCCTCCTCAAACTTTTTCAGAAGCATTTTGAGATAAAGTAGAAAAAACAATAACTAGAAACTAAAAACCGAGAGATAAGAATTTGATGGGAATTAAATGATGCTGCAATACTTTTTTTTTCATATATAGCGCCTCTGCGCAAGTTTGCGTATCAACGAAATACGGTATTTTTTATTAGATTATTAGTGCTCTCTTAAGATTTCAAAGGATCCCTTTCCGCCTTCACTGAAAAAATGCTAGCTACGGCCATAGAGCTTATGCCCAACTTGTCACGAAGAACAACTACGAGCGCAAAATATTTCAGTCTTCGCCGGCCTTCAAAGAAGGCAACAGAAAGCAGTTGATTAGCTTTGCGCATTTTAACGTAAAGTTTTTCCATTTAGAAATTAAGACTGTTTTTCGTCACCGTGATCGTTGCCTCCAGCTTTACGCATTTTTTCTAAATTTACTAAATACTCAAAAATTAATTATGTTGGGGCGTATATTTAAAATGTTATATTTATTTTGTTTTCCCAATTCATGTTAAAATATACCGTTCATGAGTCGAGCCTTAACTTGAAAGCAATCAAAGAACGATTTTTGACAACTTGAAATTGTTTTTTTCAAGTGTTTACTTTTAAGTTGATTGTCGGATTTTTAAATCAAAATGATACAGATAAAAAGTATTTGACATAATAATAAATATGTTCCCTCTTCGGCTTTCTTAACCTTGTAATGTACTTTTTGCTGTTGAGGTTTTGTGAAGCTTTTCCATCTTTTGCTTATACACAGGTGGAGGTCATTAAGTGCATTTTCACGTTCCAAAACCTCTAAGCATACTGAAACTATAACGGTACAATGCATTTGAAAGGTTTTCAGCCAAATGGCCTAAACATTTTCATTGATGTTGAGTGTTCAGTTTAACGTACATTTTTGGACGTTATAGTTGTGTTTCTTCCATTCACAGGCGTGTCATATCGTATGATTATGAAAACCGCTGACCGTGACAATGCCGGGACGGATGCCAATGTGTACTTTCAGTTCCACGGAGAAAGGGGTTCCACTCCAAAAATCCTGCTTCGGGATGACACTGGTGCATTTAAACCTTTTGAAAGTGGCAGAGCAGACAAATTTATTGTTCAAACCGCGGACGTTGGAAAGGTGCACATTTGACGTTCTTAGGATGATTTATTTTGTGTTAACGAAATTACTTTACCTTCTCTTTCTTTGTTGCAAAACTTTACCCGGCCCTTGCACGCCATCCTATCATACCTGAAATCATTTTGTTCTACAGTCATCGTACATTCTCTTCGCTGGCTTTACTCTCTACGTTATTGTTCGTTCGCAAGTTATATTTGACATGTGGTTCAGTTATTGATATTTATATTATATCATGACGATCTTTTACCATTGTACTCTCTCGTCGCTATAGCTATAATTACTATGTCCGTGTGTTTGTTTGTTTCTTTGCAAGTTATATTTGACATATAATTCAGTTATTTTATATATATACATTGTATTTTTACGATTTTCTACCATCGTACTCTCTCGTCGCTAATTAAAAGCTTTAGTGTTTGTTTCTTTGCAAGTTATGATTGGCATGTAAGGCAGTTATTGTATATTTATTGTATTATAACGGTCTTTTACCATCGTACTTTCTCTTCGCTAGCTTTACTGTCTACGTTCATGTGTTTGTTTCTTTGTATTGTATTGTATTATATTGTATTGTGTTGTATTGTATTGTACTGTATTGTATTGTAGTGTATTGTATTGTACTGTATTGTATTGTATTGTTTTGTATTATATTGCATTGTATTGTGTTGTATTGTATTGTATTAGGAAAATATTTTACCAACACTAAAAACAAACTTGTACAGCGTGTGGCAAGGACTAGTCTTAATGTAATATGAAGCATAGATGCATATTCCTGCATGCAGCTCTAATTTTTGGTTTAAATTTTGAGTATCCCAGCTATAGTTGTAGCACTTCACTTTCTGTTAGAAATGACGAAATAACTCCTTGTGTATGTTTAGCTTGAGAGTATGGTGATTGGACACGACAACCAAGGCGTTGATCCCAGTTGGTTTCTAGAGGAAGTGGAAGTTGATGTTCTTGAGACAGGAGATCATTATCTGTTCCCCTGTGGGCGGTGGCTACGCGTTAATAATGGCATGGACGAGACAGAAGCCATTCTTTACCCTGGTAAAGGTAAACAGTTTATCCGTTAGTTTACTAAATTTTTGCTGTAACATGTAATCTGGATATCAATGATCGATAAGCAGCCGCCAGTCTGCTAAAACGGTTGTGGCGTTTCGTAGCTCAGTTCGTAAAAGCTATGCACCAGTTTTTAAATATGTACGTTAATCGTTAGATACATGATTCAATGGATTATTATAAAATGTTTAATATACTATATATAAACTCTGTCCAAAGTAAAGAAACGTTTTTTTCAGTGTTGATATTTAATAATGAAAAATATTCTCGGCAAAATTTGTGAGAATTCTCGAGCAGATGAAAACCCTCGATTTTATCTCGTGTTTTATTTTTCTGCTCTCGAATTCTACCAAATGTTCGCCTCGTTTTTCACCAGACTCAGAGGGCGCAGAAATAATGTATGTTTTTTTATAAACAGTTCTCGGCTAACAAGGGGAAAGACGATATACGAAGCGCCTATGTATATAGTTTTATTTCTTTCATGCATGAAATTGTAAATTCTCACAACTTGGAGACAGCCAATCGTATCACGCAGGTTATTTTCGTGCTTCATAGCGCTTTCTGTAAATACTTTTTTGACCAATCAGAACGCACTTCTTTTATATTTACATGATTTTCTAAAGTTCTTGTTTTCTTTCGTTTTGTAGGCAGAGCTCCTGTTGATGAGGGCAAGATTGGAACAGAGAAGGACTTTCTTGGTAATTACTTTTAAATTGTTTTTTACTTTAAATAAACACTGGGTGATTTGATCCCATTACTTATGAGGTATAAAGTGTAAAGTCAAACACTGTATAGAGAAAACTATAAAAAGAAATGAGACACTAAAAAGTGGAATTTGTTGGACAAGTGAATCAAAATGTTTAGGATAATCCAGGTGTACTGTATTCTGTTAATATAACATACGTATCTCTCAAGCTAATATAAGTTCATAACTTTGAAATAAAACGCACATATTAGAGTAATTGCTGTACTTCGAACTATCGTAAAAAATAACAATCAAGCGTCTTTTAATTTTATATCTGTTCCCTATTGCATTATGAACATTTCAATAATTTGCTAAGCACAAAAATACTTTTAAATAGTATTCTCATCTTATTACACAAATTCTGACAATGTACTGTATGAAATTTCGTTCCTCTATGCAACAAGTCGAATTAATGTGTAGACGCTTAACCAAGTTCTTGCCTGAAATTATTTTCGATGATTACGTTCAGCCAATACGACATAGATATATTACTCGCTTCAAAGCGAATAAGAAACTAGATATACGTAAGACAAATACAAATTATGGTAAATTTGACATTAAACACTGCAAAGCGGTATGAAATGATGTCCCTCTGGGCATTAGAACCAGTTTGTCACTCGCAAATTTTAAAAAAATATTTTGAAGAATACATACTATCAACGTAAATGCTAAATATATTTTCATCTCTTTCTCATTTTGACCATTTTTTGATGTATTATAACTACTA
>JAPEIX020092835.1:0-10426 GCA_026122405.2 Zoanthus sansibaricus
CCACAGGCCTGGTTGCTTTCGTTAACCTACGATCCATTTCTTCCACAGGCCTGGTTGCTTTCGTTAACCTACGATCCCTTTCTTCCACAGGCCTGGTTGCTTTCGTTAACCTACGATCCATTTCTTCCACAGGCCTGGTTGCTTTCGTTAACCTACGATCCATTTCTTCCACAGGCCTGGTTGCTGCCGTTATGCTGGGACCACGCACGGGGAAGTATAACGGTGAAGTAAAAATGGAGTCGTGTTCCCCCACAAACGTAATGCTGGGAACATTCATGCTGTGGTGGGGATGGCTTGGGTTCAACTGCGGCAGCACATTCGGAATAACGGGAGGTTACAAAACACAACATATATTATACACAACACACTAGAATAGAATACAAAACATCATTATATACAAAGCAAAAAGTAAAATTTTTTCAAACCAATATAGGGATCCGGGTTTCTTAAACTACTGTATGAAAATTGGGTCAAGGATTTGAAGAATATTGTTTAAGTTAAGTTAAAACATATAAAAACTTAGTTCAATGACTACTAAGAATACTTAAATTTTTAAGGAAAACATTAAACAGGTTTTAATTAGAAGTATGGGTCGTTTAAAGCATTTATGACAATGGGATTAAGTGCATGAAATACTTTTAAGCAGAGTTAAAAAAATAGAAACAAATTGGAGTTTTCAAAAAACTGCTTTCTAGGAATGACATAGATACGTTTAGCTCTTTGAAGAACATCCCATTGTATGAATGATCAGTAATGCTGCGTTTTAGGCAGAAAACAGTTTAATTTGTTACTGTCGTAAGAATTAAAGGAGCAAGAGTAATCTTTTTAATTTCTAATTTATACTTATAACTAAAGCTAGGCCTGTCCCGATTGCACTGGCAACTTTAAATTGTCGGTACTTTTTCGAAACAGGAGCACTAGTTTACATTTTCAGCACTATTAAACGCTTACCTGACTTTGGAGCAAAATTTGAGCATTTTTTTTTTTTTTGCTTTTTGGAAACATTTCAGCCTAGTTTTTACAATTTCCCATTTTTTGTATTTGAAACGTTTTCAGTAAATCCGAGTAACTCTATTATCATGAATTACAGACTGCATAACAAGGGAAAAAAAGACAAAAAAATAAAGAAAATTGGGGACTGGAAAGGAGTAAAAGAAGGGCGATAGAGTCCAGTCCTCTCTCCTCGTTTTTGAGCCTGGTACGCAGGCTACATGAATTACGAATAACTCATTCCACTTCGTCGTATGACTGACTACTGTCAGTCTTCTTAATCGTAGTAACAGTCGATTTTGATTGGCTCGAAAGTTGTGTTTCTCAGATTTCTTAGCGCTATTAAAGCACTGCTTATGTTGTGTAGCACTGTTTCTCAACTAGTTTAATAGTGTAAAGATGGATTAACAAACCAGCTTTTTTAGTTTTTACAGTATCAGTAAATTCTGTAGCGTCATTAAGTCCACCGCAACGCGAATCGATAGCACGAAATCGAAAATTGCATATTAACAAAGGAAATAATAACAATATAAAAAAGCGACCAATTTTCGTGCACTATAAGAAAAAATCAAGCACTTTATACAACAATTAAGCACTATTTGAGCACTTTTTGGCAATCATTCTAGAGCAATCGGGACAGGCCGATTTGTAGCTCACAAATCTGTTATTTTCCGAAATTTTAGCTAAGTGGCTGCTGGCGTCGCGGTCAGCGGTAGTAACCCTAAATGGTTCTATAGGAGGAGGAATTTTTGGAATCATTTACAGTTATGTTACTCGGGATCGCCGTTTGGACGTCGCTACTTTTATAACAGGTAAACTGCAGATTTATATGATTATGTGATAATCACAGCTTTTCGCTATAGTTTCTATCCACGTTTCCTACGCTCTACTTTTATCCCCATACGTGGACCTGATACAACAAAAAAGCCTCAAATTATTAACAGGAAAAGATTGCATCCTCCAGAAGGTAGTGTATTGTCAAGCTTTCGTCGAGCGAATAACCGACCGTAACCTGCTGCAATCAGCGAGCTATCTATTATTACATAAGGCATACTGATAGGTTTAGGTTGGCGATTTTATTGGATAAATTCTGAAAGTTTGTGTTTTGCCTTAAGCAACAAAGCATAACTAAAATTCTAAGTGATAAGAATATGAAGTTGTGGCTCAAAATAACCACTTCTGCCACTGCCTCGAGTGATTTACTATCCCAGCGTTTAAAAATTGTTAGAAACAACTACAATTATAAATATTGTTTTTTTGAGTAACTTTACTATAATTGTTATATAAAATACAACTGTTTACTAAATGGTAGGAACATGAGAAAAATGATATCCCCAGTCTCCCTAGTAGCGATTTTCAATGGTCGTTTCGGTGCCTGAAGTCATTTGTTGTTGGAACCGAGCGAAACATTTAAGCTGTTATCTATAGCTCTAAAATGAAAGAAAACACATAAATGCCTTCATAGTTTGTGGATGTTATAGATATAGAGCTAACACAGTTTTTAGAAGAACAGGAGAATCCTAACACAAAGAGAAAAACGGAATACGATGTCGACCTATTCAAGTGCTTCATTCAAACAGTAAATCCAGATTTGCCCGGTTCGACCACATCCATTCATGGGACTTTCGCCTACAGCTCTTAGCGAACTTCTTTTAAAGTTCATTTATGGCGTCCAAAAGAAGGATGGATCAGAGTATGACCAGTGTCGGAGGTTTTCTTTCAAGTATCCAGCGATATCTCTCTCAATAACTATAACTACGGCTTCATTATTTTCAAAGATGTTCAGTTTAAAGCCAAAATGGCTATGCTCAACTCAAATCAAAAATCTTAAAGCTAAGGGTTTCGGATGGACTGACAAATGAAAAAAAATGAAAAATTGTATGCAGCCATAACTCTCAAGTCAAAATAAATACGTTGTGGTAAAAAAACAACCATATTTGCCTCACTGATAACAGAAACAATTACTGGGGGAACATTTAACGTAAATGTTAATTTGCAATAGAATGACTCTCCTGCATGGTAAACGTTTAGTTGGTGCGAAGATTCCATATAATATTAAAGAAAAGTACATAGCAGCTTGGAGATACAGTATTAATCTACTTATGTTGAAAAGATCTCACTCGTTCTTTTCGTTGACTCGTAAGAGATTACCATTCGAGGATAAAATCCGATCCGTATCTTCAAGCGGCCTTGTAATATCCACTATATGTAGTTCATGAGGAACAGTTGAAGTGTTCGAAATTCGTTAAACTCCTTAAAATTTCTAATCATTTGTTTCAATTGTTTAATCTTCGAAATTACATCATACTATCACAAAACAATCATTTTTTTTTTCTAAATTTTGCTAGGAATACTTGGAGGTTTGGTAGGAATCACCGCCATATGCGCCGTAGCTCGCCCATGGGAAGGATTTCTTATTGGTTTCATAGGAGCAGCTGTTGCTTGTGGGAGCTCTGATTTGCTAGAAAAAATGAAGATCGACGACCCAGTAAGCTGCATAGGAACTCATGGCACCGCAGGGATCTGGGGAATGATTGCCGTGGGGTTATTTGTTGAAGAGGACAGCCTTGAAAACTTCTCCCACACGAAAGGTCTTCTAAAAGGTATAGCATAATTAATAACTGATTGCCGCAGAGAAACAAATTTTTATTAATGTCTATACAACATGAAATTATCGTACGGGAAGTAACCAGGAACAGTGAACAATATTGAATCTGCGTGCCAAAAGGTCTTGCTTTACTCCGAAGTACGACCAGAAAGACATAAATAGCAAACAGATAAACAAAATTCTCAATTTGACAACTCGTGGATAATGCGCACAAGTAGAATTACAAATCAGAGGAAAGCTAGAATCCCTTATAAGTAACTCTTTCAAAATTCCTATCAAAGAGTGACCATAATCAACAATAATTAGAGCATATTTTATTAAAAAACTTAAACATTAGTATGTCAAACACCCTCCCCACATTTTAGAACTGTTTTAGCCTTGCTGAAACTGGTTTTTTATTAAGGCACCAGGATTCGCTGAGAAACCGATAGGTAGTTTTAATTGTTTGGCCAGGAAAAGCAGGTTGAAGGATAGAATAAAATAAAGAGTAATATCTTTTTAATTGATATCTCGCTTGCTCGATCTTAATCAAACTTTTTACAACCGTAGGAGGGAAGGCCAAACTTCTCGGAGTACAAATTCTTGCCTGCTTGGTCATTGCAGTTTGGTCAGCAATTACTACCTGGCTCCAGCTTTTCATAATTAACAAGTTCATTCCGTTGCGCTTGACTGTAGAAGAAGAAATCTTGGGAGCTGACAGACTAGAACATGGCCTCTACGACACAGACGAAGAGGAAGAAAATAGAAAGCCGTCTGCCCATGATTCTAAACTTAATATGGTTGACAGCGTGGATGATGGAAGAATCGGACCTCAAATCTACTGGGGTTTTGATCAGGGTAAAGAAACCAAACCTCAGCTGTCAAGTGAGGTCACTGCCTTATCTGCGGCCTGCATTCCCGGTGCTCTAAACTATGGTTACGAACAAGACACTGAAAGTGTTGAATCTAAAGCAGTGAAAGAAAAGGGTGTGCAATGCAACCTGGATGAATGACTTTTTGCACGACAGCACTTGTAAACATACTTGAACAGAAACAAAAACTTTTATCACTCTTAGCTCCCCAGAGAGTAGTTTTACTTTGGGCAGTTTTCTTGCATCAACTAACATTAGCTCTGCATTTAACCTAATCCTATAATTACTGACAAGAAAGTGCTAAATTCCTGTTTGCTAAATAAGAATCCACTTATAATGGATGTTTTTTTTTTTTTTCAATTCAAGTGAATCAGTTTAAGTTTAAAGAGATGAATAAAACCCGGTTTGAGCTGGGCAGGGATTAGCCAAACCATAGTAAATTTTGATATTGCACACAGATTTGGACGTTTGCCCTGCAATTCTGCAGGAAATAGTGCATCGAATAAGCCAATGGAACAGCAACACAAAAAAAAAACAGATGCGAAAATCACTGGAATATAATAGCTCAGAAGCAAAAGAAAGAAAAGTCACTGCATCACTGCCAAATAGAGATATATTGAAACACATTTTTAAAATTTTGCAATTAAAATAAAGTTGTTCCAGCATGCGTCTACTTTAACAAGGGTTGAATTTTAGTTTGTCTTGTCTGCAAATAGAACTCTGTACCAGTATCTAAAAATAATTTCAAGAAAATTATTACTGGCAGAAATAAAGATAAAAAGTATGTGCAACCAATCTAAAAACATTGAATAATCTAAAAAATGAGAAAATGTTGTCGGCTTTTTTGGTTAAACCGAAAGGAAGATTACCTGGTAAAAATATATCAAGTAGACAGACAAACAAATAGATTCAGCAGGGGAGGGAGGGGCGGGTGGCCAGAGTCAACGTCATTACTGGAAAGACTGGTATAAAGACAATCACAAAAACTGAAAGCCAAAAATATTCTCGAAACTCTTTTTCTGCAATGATATGGTCGCTCACATTCTGCAGAGGACAATGGAGCAATTCAGAGTGTGAGAGAAGCTTTTAGAGAAAATGATTAGAGGAGATAAATGAAAACCATAGGAGAAACACTAACAAAAAGTTGCAATAAACCTAGTGCGTTGCCCAAAGAGAAGATTAGTGCTTGGGTTAATGCAAACGCTACTTCAGTTATTCGCAATACGTGTAAAATGCTGAATGCAAACACAGGGCGCAATCCCTTTCTTCAAACGCTAATAGTAAACTTTTTAGGTTACTCTGAAACCAATATTCCGGTTCAGACCAGCTATAGCTCACCTCGGAATTTACGAACAACAAGCACGCTAAATTGCAATTCCCGTATTTCAAAAGATATTGTGGAAAGACAGACGGATAAAAATCCCCCTAATCTGTCAGCGGTAGTTCCGTCCCAGTCCCATGTGCTCAAAAATATTACGCAACTGAATGGATGGAGTCGATACCAAAAGCCACTGTTAACTAATTCAACCTTAGCTACGAAAGAAGAACCAGACACCATGCCAAGTAAGGAGAGAGAAAAAGAAAATGTCGCCAGTCGGAAGCTGTAGCTGTGAAAGATCGTTTTTTCCCGTGAAGCAGCTCAAGCTGAGGACACGCTCATCCATGTTCCAAGACCGACTGAGTGGACTATTGCTATGCTTTACATTCACCGCTCTACCAGTCTGATTCCATCTCCATCTGATATCTACGGCATGAAGGAGAATAGGCGGAAATAGCTCCCGAGGTTACTACCTCTACCTTTGTTTGTGCTGGACGTCATCATTTGTCACGTCATTTAATGTCTGTCTTAATACAAAAACTCCTGTACAGATGGATAGCTAGAAAACTAACTGAAGACTAAGAACTAAGAGATGGAACTTGATAGGATTTAAATTATGCTTTAATACTTTTTTCTATATTTAATACATCTGTGCATGGATGCGAATTAAAGAAATACGGTATTTTTGTTAGCTATTAGTGGTCTCTTAAGATTTCAGAGGATTTCCAATAGTGTACCAGCTAGACAATACTAACTGATAGAGAGTTGAAAATACAGCACCCGCGGAATGATGTATTCAAAGTGTGAGGCTATTAGGCAAATTCAAGGCCATCTGCCTATTTCTTTTCCTTTTTCTACCACTTCCAGCTTTTAATTGAATATTTTTACTTATGTTGGTTATGAATGTTTCTAACTGATAATTTGCTCCTCTATAATTATTTCAAACGGTTACCCGCTTCAGTTAAAGTGCGCAGTTTTTAAAGTTTTAACTCAATTCCATACATCAAATACATAAAATCGTATCAAGACTTAAAATATTCATATATTCTGGTTGGAAAGTGTGAAGAAAATACATTGAAAAGCAGATAAATAAAACATTTCACTTGATCAATATGCATTATGAGAAAAATGTATTAACGAATGAATAAAAAAACGTGTTAAACAAATCTTTTCACTTCAAAAAGTATAAATGGTCAATAATACATTGACAGGTGAAAAAAAAGTATACAAAACAGTCATTTCATTTCAACGAGTGTAGGAAATATCCTGCAACAGCCGATAAAATCTCATCTCGTTAAATTGTAACATTTTTGATGAAACAGCTTGCGGATGAGAACTTAAAATCAAGCTCAGTCTTTTAGCTTCAACCAATTTGTATCATTAATGCTGCTGAAAGAAAGGGCCATCAAGTAGGTTTCAGTGATTGCAAAATAGATTGCTGAATACAGTTTTGTCATAAAACACACGTGTGGAATGCGGCTGTTCGTATTTTTGATCGTATGGGAAAACATATTTTACATAACACATGCTTCTTTTTATAAATATTCGTTTCAAACTATTCCGCCATTCAAGGGCCATTCACAGTAGCTTGTTGAACTATTTGCATAACAATAGTTTTATATGTTTTCGTTAAACAAGGTGATATTGATGAATTAATTATCTTTCAACATAAGCGAACAACTCGAACAGAAATATAATCTTTATTTATCAAAAATAAGCTGAAACATTCCGTGAAATCTTTGAAGAAATTTATCAGAAGGTAAATCAACAGGTTTAGCATTGCATTATCTATAATTTTGTTTTTTTTTATTTATATTTCCCCGTATTTTTTTGCTTCCGAGGTCTAAAGGAAACCGGTTTTTACATCCGGGTTCCGTAGTTAGTGTTAGGTGGATGCATGAGAGTGCTTGGCTTTCCCTGAGTGGGACACAAATCAACAGCAGTTTAGCTGCCAGCGACCTCGGAAGGATGGAAAGCCGAGCCGGTTTTGGCGGAAAAAGAGTCACATCTCTAGATTATTTCTTAATTTACACTAGCTTTATTAAACAATAGTGTTTAGATGTTTATTATTCAGTTAAGTTCAAGAATCTTCGAGTTAACGACCAGGCTTGTAAACATTTTTGTTATATCATTCCACAAGCGAAAAATATAAAGTGTTAATAGTGTAAAAGCGACTATATTAGCGAGTTTTAATATTAATCTTGCAAAATGTTTAGAAAGCAGAAGATAATTATTTGGTTATCCGAGGCATTATGCTTTTGAAAAGTTCTTTAACTTGCCGCTTTCTGTTTAAAAAAATGATTTTTTTAACGTTAACTCTAAAATTTTGTTAAATCTGAACTCTTATGGAACTTTTACTGCAACTTGCCGCTTTCCTTTAGAAAATATGTCCTTTTGATACATTAAGTTTACAGTTTTGTAAAATCTAAACTCTTATAAAACGTTTATTACAACTTACCGCTTTTCTTTTGAAAATATGTCCTTTTGACACATTAACGACCCATACTCTTAAAGAACGTCAATTTTATTTTATTGTTCGTTTATAAATTTTTTTCCGAACATCGTACAATCTGATTGTTTTCTTTATTTTCAATTTAAAAAAAAAATTACCTTTTAAAATTTAATATGATGTTTCAGTACGTTTTTGTGCCATACTCAGTTTATTTTCAAAAATGTCAAAACCAGATTGAAGCCTTTAAATTAGGTTCAGCTGTTTTTCCCAAACCTTTTATAAAATTATTTTTCGAACGAAGAAACCATTTTTAGTTATTGAACTGCGACACGATGAGCGTGTAATGTTTCCATAATTTGTTTTATTTTTATCTTACGAAGAAAAAAAATCTTTACTGTGTCTCTGAAGTTTGGCAATAACTTTTTAATGAAATAAAAATAGCTTTATAATGTATAAGACAATGAAAATAACCATGTCTATAATTGTTATTAATCTAAACTCGAAATGTCAACTTCTGAACCACTCATGAGCGCTTTAAACATTTGTTTGATATTTCTGTGTAAATACTCGTAGCCGACAGTTTCAAAGGATTTTTAATTATAGTTTCAGAACATTTTTGTTAAATTATTAATATTGCTTGTATTGCATTTGTACTGCCACTGGGTTACCAACCTCTAAGTATACTCAAATTCCTAAAAAAACAGAAATTGCTAAAAACAAGTTCTTATTGTCCCTATCAGTCAACGCGTTTAAGAAAAAGCAACCGATGTATAATATACACTGTTGTTTGGAAAGCTAACTAAACATAATTATAATTAAAATTAATATAATACAATTAACTATAAATATCGAAATAAAATCTCAGAATATACTGAGGGCCTGTTCTTCTAAAGACTAAATACACGGGCAACAACTTTTAATGTGACAATGCAGTATTTTTTTTTGTTCTTCACGCACATGTAAACATCTATCCACTGAAACAACTAATGGATAAAAAGGGTTAAACAGTATGCTTAATTCAAGTTTAAGGATTACCATAGAAACGTTAAAACTGAGTTGGCACAGTTGTGCATGGAACTGGGACAATAGTTATAAATGGTAAATAGGAGTTGAAGCCCGAAGAGGATACGCGAACAACAACAACAAAGACACTTTATTTGCAAAAAATTATACAGTTTAAACGATTTGACCCGCAAATAGCAATCGCTAGTAGAGGCGGGTCAATCCTAAATTACATTATCTACATTTTCGGTGAAAAGAAAAGAGGAAGAGTACATGTATCTGTGATGGGAACTTATTGTTTTTTCAATGTAAAAATCAGAAAAAGACCAAAATGCTGTGTTTTAAGACTGATCTTGTTTATATTGTAGTGCTTCAGTTTTAGTTATTTCATTGATCTCCATATACGAACCTTCACTTTTCAGAATTTCCAACAATGCTTTCTTCAATTCTTTTTTAAATGATTTCTTAGATAACTTTTTGAAGTCGTGACGTATCTCACTCCAGGTTTTGTCGTCAACACGCGAAAATCCGCAATGGAATCTTAATTGTTTACAAACAAAGGCAATAACTCAGTTGATGGATGAAGAGTTAAAAAGTAATGAAACACAGTATAAACAAATGTGGCCTCTGAACAAAATGAAATTGCTTAATCGAATAATCAAATGCAGACAAAAAGTCATATCAAGCTTCAGTTAAGAAGGCGTTTCTTAAAAAGACACATTGTGAAAATTCAGTCAAAGCCGATGGATAAAAAACACTGAATAACTGGCTCGTCGGCGTGTTGTTTAGTAAACAAGTCTCTCCAAACACATGTCAAGTAACTTGGGAAAGCGGCATTCTGGTCCTTTGGTGGACTTGCAGCGTTCGTTTGTGGGGCCAAGGAGAACAGAATTTAACTTTGTTATGTGATGCCACACTGGACGAAACAAAGGGTTTTGGTAGCTTTAAATAAATGGCAATCACTTGAAACAGTATTGCTACAGAGTATATTTTCTCGGCATTAGAAGAAATAAGGAAAATTTTGTTGAAATTAGTTTTTCATTTAGATTACTTAAACGACTGTATACAGTGAGACCTCATATAAGCAACAACCAACGACCACTCTTTATTGGGTAGTCATTAAAATCATATTTACAAAGTGTGTTCACCAAATCTGCTAAGATTGTCGAGTTGCGCACACAAGCTGGAAATGCGTTTATTTCGCT
>JAPEIX020092868.1:0-10425 GCA_026122405.2 Zoanthus sansibaricus
AACTTGAGCCAGTGGAGGGTAATGAAAATTTGCCGCTTGCAAACCCGGTTGTAGTTGGGCAGCTTGTCTGGTCTGATGAAACAAGAAGCCGTTTTGAAAAGGTTGTGCATCATATGCAAGGTCATCGTATTCACCAGAATTCCTTTAAATAACATACAATCTGAATTAGTGGCGAGTTATATGGTATGAAACAAGTAAAATGCCCACCAAAAAGACAAGAAAGTGGTAAGAACTCACAGTAAAGCGCGAAACCCAGCCATGTTGTATGTTGACTCGACCGGCAATTTGTCGCGAATTTCACTTTCCTTCACAGTCTAGTGGGCATCAAATCAATTTCCTGTCAGCGATAATTACGTTTCCGTACTGTGATTGGTAGAGCCATCTCGGTCTTCTCGAAAAGCAATCTTTCCGTCGCGGAAACTGTCATGGGAAAGTCCTTTCGGCTTTTTGACGTAACCATAGAAATATACCGAGGTAAATTTCAATTCGGGGAGAACGGTTTATGGCGGTTCCATACAGAAACCGTCTTACCGAGGGAAATTATTTGCTTTACCGAGGTAAAAAACCCTTAGTGGAACCACAACTAATGTTGGTGTTATTCAATCTTACTTTTGTAACTGTCGATGAAACCCTATTAAGTAAATATAATTTTGCTCGTCTAAGTGAGAAGCTTTGAGCCTGTAATTCATTCAAATCCTACTGAAAAACGTTTTCAAGATACTCTATTAATTAGCGCTATGTATTTATGATGTCAATATACCTGTTTCGTAAGCTCCGCCCCTTGTGATGTCTGATCAGGTGGCCACACTTCAATCGTGGAATTTTCTATGAGTGATAAAAGTTCATCAAAGAGTCGTTGTAACTGTGAACCATCCTCTTCCTGGTCAAACAGCACTAGCATTTTTAGCAGCACGGCAATTTCATCTGAAAAGAAAGCATAGCAAATGCTGTGATTGTTTTGGCTCATCCCAAATGCTACAACCATCTCACTCTCCTTCCCTCAAAACACCTCGTCTTATCTCACCTTGCCACACATCCATTCTCCTTTCCCGTCATTTCATCACATCTCATCATCGCACTCACCTTCGCCTCCCCAACCTTCATTCCATTACACCTATGACCTCGCATTCCTGCCCACCCTTATCCTTACTTACTCTACTTCATCTCACCTTTTTACCCACCGCCAACTCATTCTACCTCACCTTACCTTTTCCCTTAAACTCATACCACATCATCTCACCTTTTTACCCACCCTTTCTCCCAACTCATTTAATCTCATATCACCTTTCCACCCACCCTCTCCTTAACTTATCAGTTCTACCTCATCTCACCTTTCCAACATCCCACCCTTTCCTCCAACTCGTTCCACCTCATCTCACCTTTTCAACATCCAACCCTTTCCCCCAACTCGTTCAACCTCATCTCACCTTTCCACCCACCCTTTCCCCAAATTATTCTACCTCACCTTACCTCTCAAGCCACCCTTCCCTTAATCTAATCTCACTTACCCGCTTCACTAATCAATTTCTATCAGGCATTTCAAAGAACAGACAAATGCAAGGAAGGAACCTTCTGATAAGTTTGTTTAACAACTTAAGTTAAACTATGAAAATGATCTTTAAAAGTTGATCAGAAGAAAAAATAGGATCCAGGATTCCAGGAATCTGAAAAACATCCAGGATCCAGAATTCTGAAAACAAAACTACTCGTCCGTCCCCATGAAAAACCTTTAAGCTTCCTTGATTGTCGTTCTACTCCAAAGGATAGCAGTTTCCTAGGAAAAGAGCAATGATTTAAAACTAAAAAAATTGAAAACACGCGAAAGAAACGAGTGCACATCTAAGTAGCACTTGAAATTTGACTATTACTAATAAAATTCCGGTCTTTAATCATCAGCAACACAAAGTGCATCTGATTTACTACACAAAAAGTATTTTTTCATAAACCAAGTTTCTTGTAAGTCTCTCACCTTGAATTTTATCAGTCGCGGTAACAATGTCACCCATTACAGCCATTAAAGCAATATCTTCGTGGCGACTTCCTTCCTTTAAACTGTATTTTTTTCTTTCGAGCTTGCGGCGGTTTTTTGATGATCGCCTATTGAAAAATTCATGAATTGAAATGATGAGGGTTTATGTTTCCAGTAAGGGGAGGAGGTGCAACCAAACAAAAACAAACAAGGAAAGGGAACTTTAGTCCTACACTGTTTCTAGACCCAAGAGAATGAATGAATAGCTCAGAAAATTATGTCTTACCCCGTCGATCTTGTTCCTCGTGAGCTCTGTGAAGAAACATATCCTGACTGACCGCTCACGCTACTCGTATCTGAGAACAAATCGGCGTCTGTATTGTCTTTTATATTTCCAGCTTCTGTAAATAGTACAAGACAAGCATTGAATGGTTACCAGCAGCCTAGTTACCAGTTTCCTAGTTACCAGCACCCTAGTTAACAGCACCCTAGTTACCTGCAGCCTAGCTACCAGAAGCCTAGTTACCAGTACCCTAGTTACCAGTTGCCTAGTTACCAGTTGCCTAGTTACCAGTTTCCTAGTTACCAGTTGCCTAGTTACCAGCACCCTAGTTAACAGCACCCTAGTTACCTGCAGCCTAGCTAACAGAAGCCTAGTTACCAGTACCCTAGTTACTAGTTGCCTAGTTACCAGTTGCCTATTTACTACCAGAAACGCCTCCACATGTGAAAAACGTTGGGAGTCTTGGGCCGTGTCTCAATAGACCACAATTTGGCCTCCCCAAAAATTCTTCAGCGACGGGTGATAGCTCCATGTTCCTCTATGTGCTTCGGTTGGAAGCGATCCCAAAAACACTAAGCTATCACGATATTGTCTCTTTTTCAACCCTTTAAAGGAAAACTGCAAAAATATCACAATAAAAATTATCAAGCGAGTAAAGGAACACATTATCTAAGCATGGACATGACTAGCGAATTAAAATGTAGTCGGCTTCAGAATAAATAGACCATCGCTTCTCAGAGGAGAACCTCATAAATTGTTGTAATTACCAATACTCGAATGCACTCCAGTTTATGATTAATGCTATTATCACCTTTACTTAATGTGTGAACAATGTTGAATATAACTCAGAGAAACAATTAATAGCTGTTATTAATCAGTTTGACACTTCAGTCTTCATAATGCTTTTATGTCGTTGTTTGTCGATGAAAGTTTATGCTCTCATTATGGACGGTGCAAAGATAGAACGTTTTCGGTATTCTTTGTGGCCAATTTTCAACTCACCAAGAAGTTCCAAATGTTCTCTTTCTTTATTTTCACGAACCACTGCTAATCTCGCCTTGTACTTCTGAAACTGCTCTGTGTAAGCCACTATCGTTTCTCTACAATGACTACACTCTAAAAAGTAAAGGAAACAATTTCAAAATTTAACCATACAGTATTGGAAAGTGTATATTCCTCATTACAACATATTTTCAAAATTGCTGGATAAATCTCATTCTGTGTTTTCTGGAGTTTCAGAGCGCATGACATTTAAATAAAGTTTTAAGGGCTTCAAAGACAAAATCAAATGATTCGTAACCTGAAGAATTACATGAAATAGGATAACTTGGTTGACCTGTAAGCTTGTTACAATATTGATGGCCACTCATATGATCAGATCCATTTTTCTGAAGAAACCCTAAGGTGGGTGGAAAAACTTACTTTCTTTTAATGATGGCTTGAAATGTGTTTCCATAATATCCGTTCTACAGTACTTGTGCATCTGAAACAATAATCATGATTGACAAGAAAGAGATAACGTTTAGACTCGTACGAAACGTTGAGGCAATGCAGTATAATAGTCTCTTTGTAGTTCTGCCTCTATACAAAGATAAATTTGAACATGGAAGAAAAATAGCCAACAAAACCTCGTCATCTTCCTGTCAAGGAGTAGTGGTATTACTGCAGCAATAAGGCGTGCACCAAAGACCATCGCTTTTATGGGGAATTGGTGCTACACCTCTGAGACCTCATTGAATTTGGGTCTTAGCACCGCAAATAGAGAGATTCCTTCACCCAAATTTCCAAACTTCTCCACTCATTTACTGCCTCACTAAACACGAAACTCGAAAAAGAAATAACTATAGTGAAAACGGGCAAAACCAACTTTAACACTTTCGTAAATTAAAATGCAACAAAAAGATCTAAGATTAAAATGACGAACATGAAAAGATGGAAACACTCAGTTGTCACCACACAAACTGTAGTAGCATAAAGCAGCTAACGTACATCAGCTATTTATACGACGAAAATATTAAATTTAAAGGTAATGTTGTTCTATTACTTTAAAAACATATTAAACACACCTCCTAGTCTCCTCTGTACACTAACTCGAAATGGGAATAACATGAGTAGCAAATATTTAAATTAGGTGGAATTGAACAATACCTCCATGTTTGATCATAAGTTTTAGATGAAAATGTTTGGTTATCAAAACTTTTAACATTTTGTATCTAATCTTTATACAGCTCTAAACGTTTTTAACACTTTGAGTCAGGTACTAGTAGGAAACTAAAGAGCAATTATAACGGCAGTAGTGGTTAAAGATATTGGCAAAATAATCTTTCAAAAGCAAAATAATAATAATAATAATAATAATAATAATAATAATAATGATTTATTGTAGCATATCCATAAAAGAGTGGCTATTCATCTACAAATCTTAAATAAGCTATCTAATTACCTAACTATTTATAAATATATACAAAATTATAATCGACTAATTTCCTAACTATCTATAAACATATACAAAAAATACTATTTTTAAAGGCTAATACAAAATATCATCGCATGAACAGGATACTTCATGCACAAACTGGCGTTAAACACGTGATCTCACCAGCCTTAAAGCTTCCTCCCATCCAGAGCCTTCAATCAGCATTTCAATAGCTTCTTCTGCATCCTAAAAAACAAACAATGAAGGAGCTTACAGCACTTATATGCCGAGGATAGAAACAAGTCTTAATTTTACTCTTAGTCTTAATGGCATAGGAAGTGGAACGGCAAAGATAAGCAAACTATGTCGGATTTTAATAACCTGGAAAATTCAATGGTTTAGTGCTTAACGAATGACATACATTGGCATAATCTTCCAGGACTCTTGATGCTTCTGCATACCGACGGTGTTCTTTAAGGTAGCCTAAACGAATATGGAGAATATAAAAAAACTGTTAAAATGTAAAACAGATTAAAATTAAAATACAAAACTGTGACAGTTTGAATCTAAAGAATTCCACTTTCTCAGAACCACCGATGTCATTCTTATCAAACCCTTGCCATACACGCGACATTTTACGAAAGCCAAACAATTTGAAACGCACACGATGCCCTTTCATCGGGAAATCGCAACCAATTTCAGTAAAGAAGTCAGCGCATTCTATTTCAAAACTCTTTTCCCGGAAAATCATAAATAAATTAAATCCTTCACGAGTCCAAAAATTTTGATTGTATCATCTAAAAAATGAAACGAATCATTTTTCAACAGATAAAAACAAAAAGATTGATACAAACCTGCGAGTTTCCTGGCCAGCAGTATTCGCTCTTGTTCGTTAAAGTTCAAATGAGCAGCCATGCAGAACGCTTGTCTCCAGTTTCCGCTCTTCTGAAAAGCTTCTAACGCCGTTTGAAAAGCACCGCTATGAGCAAGGACTGGCAAGGCAAGCAAAACAAGGTCATTCAAAAGTTGAATGGCTTCTCATAGTTTTAGGAATATCTGAAGTACAATTTAAAATAAAGTTTTCAAGATAGAATTAGTTTCTTAGTTATTTTTGATACAATACTAAAGCGAGTGATAAATGAGGCGGACATGTGGGAGAACAAAGGTGAAGAAAAATAGCGAACTAGGAGTTCGTTCTTCCTTAGTATCAAATCGCTAAATCGCAGCAGTACTCGAATAAGAAATAAAGGTAATAAATATAAATTGCTAACTTTGTCTCTTGTCTGAAAGCAAATCAAAATCCAAAAGCTCCTCAGCTTCTCGAGATTAGAAGCCAGGAAACGTCGCTTACCAGGAAATGTTTGCTTTTCAAACACTGCGTGTTAGCATACTCGCGTTATGTTTGCAATTAATACACAAAATACAAACCTATTCCTGCTTCTTCAAACTTCTTGTTTTCTATTAAATATTGGCCGTAAGACACAGCGATTGCCTGTTGAGGATATTTTCCAGATAATATATCAGTGAATCTGACTCAGAACTATAAAACCTTAAAAGTGTGAATAAAAATTACAACATCGTTAATACCGCACTGCTATTATAGTAGTTTATGATATATGAAGCAGTCACGACAAAAACTTTGATGAATGTCCAAATTCCAAATGTTCTGCTCTTCATTGCAACTGAATGTTGAATTTAGAAAGCCTATATGACCCGTAAGTTCCCTTCAGCCAACAAATATTTACTGCAAGCAAAAAACATGTTAATTTTCTATGAAAGAAAAGCTTGCAATAGGAACTGGTTTACTATAAAATATCTTTTCTTAAAAACTCAAGAGAGTAAAGAAAAGGAAATATATATAGGACGAATCCAACTCATTCCACTGGCACTGAACATAACTGGCAGAGAGCAAAATACTAGAAAGTAAAATGTAAGGGCCATTCAGTACATAACATTATAAATCAGTTAATATGCATGACTTAATCGGTTTATTAACAAGACTCTGTTTCTCATCAGTGTATTCGCAGAAAACTGAGCACTTTCATAGATAGCGGAGGTCCTATATCATATCGTAAAGCTGAAAGATTTGTCTGAACCGCCTTCTTAAATGATCCGTTTATTTATGAATAACTCCATGCCGTTGTAACGTTCTTGCATTCTTAAGAAACAAATTAACTTATTCTTTGTTCAGGTAAAAAGCTTTTAGAGCCTTAAAAAGTAAATTTTATGAAAGCTTAAAACTGCATAACTATCACTAATTATCAAAGTAAATTATGAAACCTTTAAGAACATTATTATTAACTCTCAGTTTATTATTCCTACATGTGGGTAATGGATTCGTTTACGTTCTCCAACTTTATTTGTTAACTTGTTCTGTTATCAAAAGTTCATGTTACCTTATATTCATCTGAAGACTTGTGATGAAGCTTGAGTGCCTCCTTATAAAGCGACTTTTCACGGATGAGTGTCAAGCACTCGTCAAAATGTTGTGGGCCTAGGAGAAACATAGCACTGTCTTAAAGGCTTTGCCTTTGATGAAACGCTACAGGCTAAGCGAAATGAGATAAATGGGTTTATCTGTCATTGTACCAACAAAATTGCTTAGCAGAAGCAACAGGAAAGTAACGTACATTTTATTCTCTGGGATGAAATCTTTTATCTTTATAGCTCGGCTAAAACTACGGATTACTTGTAATATTATGTTTACAGCATATATCAGTTTATAACATTGTGTAATTCATAGACACGTAGTAATACCGAAATCGCGTTTTTCTTTTGCTTAAACTGTTATGTATTTTATTTTTTGCTATTCTCTATTCTCTATTTAACTACAATCTTTAACAACTCAATGTGTTCAAAAATTGTAAAAAAATCATGTTATCACATGCTATATATCCATTAGGCTAGATTCATAATTGGACTGTCCGAAGTCATTAATATTTATTGTAACATTTATCGCAGAAATGTTGAAATGATTCAACAAAATTGAAAATAATAGTTTCCGTGTCATATGAGGACATTGTGTTGGTTGAACTTTAGCTTTTACTGAATCCTAAAATATTTAATGAAACCTTACTACGCGTGAATATTTCTGTTACTTCTGATAATCGTAACTAGTTTCCTTCACAGCCACTGTCTTCCCAAAAATTGAACACTTTTAATATCTCTTGCGGTGGTTATCCTGTTTTTCTAAAGCAGGATTGCAAATTTTTCATTTTTCAAGTCGGTAAAGAACGACGAGAAACAGTTTTACAAATAGATACGTTTTACCTCGCAGTGAAAAGAATAGTGCAAAACTTATCTCTCTACGACACTGTTTCTGTAAAAACACCGACGCAGCATTCATTTATATCTCGTAAAAGAGCCTTGTCCTTACTTGTGTGTCAACTGAATGTTAAAATGAACGCGTAAAGGGTTTGACTTCTTACCACATTTACTCAAATGCTGCATTGCTTTAGTAAATCTTTTCAGGTACTTGTCAATCATATACTTTTGGTAATTGGTTTCCATTTTGCGCAAGTTGTTAAGAAAAGGAAGGTATTCTTTAGGATCCTATTGATAAAAACAAATAAATTGTGTGAAACTCTCTGGTTTATCTTGATGAGACTAACATTAACATAATACATAGCTGATATACTAAGACCACTATTTTCTACAGTAGATTTGAGGGATAAAGCCCGCTGCTAACTTGACCTTAGTACTCATTTGGGAATCTGAGCCTGTTTGCTAGCTATGCCATGCTCATGAGGCGTAAAATGGCCGGAACAGCTGTTCATGGCTGCTGGCAATCAGGCTCACTATTTTTCTATGGTAAATTTAGCGGTAAAGCCCGCTACCAACGAAGCCTTAGTGCACATTATAGTGACTTCAAGTTAGCTACTAACACGTATGCGCTATCTGTATCAGTTAACATTTTGGTCAGGGAGAGAGACGTGATATAATGTAGAATCACCCGGGCTCAGAATTAACGCACGTGATTATGATTGAAAAAATCGCGATACAAAACTAATTGCGATTCTGAGCTGGTGTTTCCACATTATATTGCCGGCATTGGAATATATTTTCTCCCAACTAGTCGGCAATATAATGTAGAATCACCGGCTCAGAATTGCCATTAGTTTATAGAATAACATGCAGAATTCACTTTAAGTATTGATAGTAGCTACCTTAAAGCTACTGAACTGAGCCTGAATATAAGTAGCCATTTTGGTAATCCTAAAACTTCATTGATTGAATGTTCCGGTTTTCACCTTTACCTTTTGCCGTTACTATAGATATATTTTTTCAAAACTTTGAAACTACCATTTTAGAACAAATACAGCTCCGAGAAAAAACAAAATCTTTTTGGTAACTATCAATATAAAATACGGACCTTCTGGGACTTTTCTGCCACCATCAGAACCAGCTGGAAATCGTACATTCCCAGAGCCACGTCATACGTCAGGTTTACATCAACCAGAAACAACAAATATTTAAGTGCTTCTTCTGCTGTGACCTTTGTTCCATGATCCGCACCAGGAGGGTTAGCTGTGGAGAGTCAAATGCAGGTGAAACCGGAGCTGTCACCAACTAAATGGATGACGAGGCAATAGTCGAAGAGGCCAAAGTCCGTATGGATGAGCTTTGGCAGGAAAGGTTACAAAATTTAGGTGTGAATCTTGGAGACTACTTTTGTGAATTGTCCACTGCAAATACGAGTAGTGACCTGAGTACTAATCAGGTCACGTGAGACTGGGCAAGTCGTTTGGGTAGATTGACTTAGATAAACTAGATATTTTTTCACGAAGTACAAGCTCCACAAAATGATAACAACCGTTTGAGCTCCACAACAACAGTCTTGGAGTTTGTTGAGATAATTAAGTCTAAGGAAAGTCCAATTTATCCAAAATATTGTTACAGTTTGTGTTGATTCTGTTGATTCACTGAGTGAAGCAATTCCGTCAACCAAAACTGGCTACCCAGGCCTACGCGGCCATTTTAGTACCCAGTTTTGTACTCGAGAATTTTAGTTTTTTTTTACACTTGTTAATTGTGACCAAAAGATCCTATTTCGCAGGACTTAAACTATGAAACATGTAAGTTAAAATACTTTTTCTTCGTTAAAGGAAGTGAAATATTCTCTTGATGAAGGAATCACAAGATATAACACATATAAACATTAAGTAAGAGTCATTCCAGACGCTAAACCCAGTCTCCGTTCCATTTCGCTTTTCATTGCATTGAACTGGGTAACACTTTACTAAGAAAATGATGCAGTTAGAAGTTCATTACTCCTTATGATAGCTTTAAGAAAAACACTAGCTTACACGAGCCACATGGTGAAACTGAACTTCGACGCACACAGCAAAATTACGGTTTACCTCGGTGTAAGAACCTGTGAAGTTCACGACTGACGTAGAACAAAGAAAACAATGAAGTCAAAACAATAGATAGAACGAACATAATAGTAACAATACAAAAGAAAAAATTCACAGGTTCTTACACCGAGGATGAGCCAAAATTACTCGGTTTAGCAATTTAAATTACCTTTGTCCTCTCTGTAACTAGGGGTCAGAGACCTGACGGCCACTTACAGTGTGATCAATACAAAAGTTTAAACAACTTAGGCAAGCCATTCGAGAGTTAAAGTACATTAAAACACTTTAAAACAAATTGATCAGTGACTTAATGAATAAACAAAAACGTAACATGAATTGTATCGAGTTGTATTAACCAGCATTCAAACTATATAACTCTTATATTCAAATGAAACTATAT
>JAPEIX020092952.1:0-10425 GCA_026122405.2 Zoanthus sansibaricus
CGACAATTTCTGGTTTTGCCTCCTGCATGAACTGGCGCACATCGGGCGACATTTCACGGACGGACATGACTAAGTTTAGATAATAATAAAGAATGGCTAACAGTATCAAATGCCTTACTAAGGTCCAAAACTAATATACCACAAGAGAAGACACCCTTATCAATTGCAGTCTGAATTTTATCAGCCAAAAGTAAAAGATCGAGCATGAATGGGAGAGTGTTTAGATCTAAAACGAAATTGATTGCTTATCAAGATAGACTGCTTTTCTAGATAATTAATAATTATCTTATGCATCAGCTTTTCAATGATCTTATTAAAATTAGACAATAATGAAGTAGGCCTGTAATTAGAGATAGTATGGACAGAACCTTTCTTGTGAATAGGTATTACTTTTGCTATTTTGAGTTGATCATGAACTGTACCTGATTCAAAGGAATGATTACACAATATTATCTCTAATGGGTATGACAGGACCCCCTTCAAGATCTTCAATACCCATGTTGGTATGCTAAAAGGTCAACATGCCTTTGTAGAGTTGACAGTTGAAATAACATTCTCTATTTCCAGGGCGGACGTAGGAAACAATAAAAAAACTTGAAACCTGTGGCTAATCTAAATAGTAGTCAAAGTTCTTATTTGCTAGTGGAATTGAGGATGCTAATTTATTGCCAATATTGAAGAAAAAATTATCAAATTCATAAGCATTCTCTTTTGGTTCTGTAATTTCGTGATTGTTTTTCATAACTTTATTAGGAATACAGAGTCCTTGTGTTTTTAAAGCAATTATTTGTTTTATTCCCCTCCATATTTCCTTAGTAATGGATTTATTCGAGGAGAAGTATTGTTTGTAATAATTACTCTTACTGAATTTAAGTAAGTGATTCAACTTGTTCCTACAATGTTAATACTTGCAATGGGCATATTTACTTCTTTTCTTAAGGAAATGTCGATTTAATCTGTTTTTTTTTATTGATGGGACCTTTAAGTCCAGCAGTAATCCAAGGCTTATGGTAAAATTTAAATTCTCTCCTGGACAGAGGTTTCAATGGAACATGCTTGTTAATAATATTAGAAACCCTGTATAGAACAAATCAAACATGTGTGTCACATTTGATGACCTATAAAATAAAGCTGTCCAGTCAATAGAATTGAGTTCTGTGGTCAAGGACTCTGCGTCATAATTGGAAAAGTCTCGCTGTATATTTTTTTCATGCCCAGAAGAAACGTCTAAATTGTTAATAATTAGAAAGTTTGGTAAGTGATCTGTTAAATCATATAATATATTGCAACTAAATGTTTCAAAGTCAATTGAATTAAGGCAAATGTTATCTATCAAAGTAGCAAAATAGTTTGTTATTCTAGTGGGTTTTAAAATATCGGGTTCAAAGAAATATGTATGCAGTATATTAATAAATTCCTCAGTAAAGTGATGGCTTTCATGATTTAATAAATCTATATTAAAGTCACCAGCTAAAACGCATAGTTTCTTTTCTTTATGAGTATAAACTTGTTAAAAATAGTTTCAGGTTAGAATTTGGATGTCTGTATATGATACCTCACAAGATATTATTCAACTGACTTTCAAACTCTATCCAAAGTATCTCACTCTCTTCTTAGCAAGAGCTAAGGTCATATCGTATTTGAAATTTTAGATCATTTTTAATATAAAAACACACTCCACCAGCTCTCTTTGTTGATGGCTGAGAAATGAATACATAGCCAGGTAATTAATTAATTAATTTAATTAATTAAATGATTGTTAAAAGTATTATTAGCCAAGTCTCTGACAAGCTTATAATACTAAAGTTGTATTTCAATACATTCAGAATTTGACAAAGTTTGTCATAATTGTAACGTCGATGACCCGATATAAACAGATTAAACTAAAACAAAAACACGAGCTCAGAAACACTGTCCGCCATATTTACTATACTTCCAATAACAACCGCTGACCATACTTTGCAGGACAATTCTAATACACTACATCCCTCCTTCCTTTCAATTTTTTTCTAATGAACATAAACATTTGAAAAAATAAACCAACTTATAAATCTCAAATCAAAACATAGATTCAAGCAAATAATTCAACATAGTTCAGGAAACCTGCAAAAAATTCATAAGTTAGTGAAACAATATCAGTTAATAATGTTTGTAACAACACAACAACAATGGTTTTTAAATAGTTGTCTTTGAACCAAAGTTTAAACAAAGGGTTCAAGTCATAACAAAGTCATCAAATCTTTTCGGTGCACTCCTAACACGTGTCGGTCTGGTTACCGCCAATGACTCCTTAACTGGGGATGGTTTGACTGTTCCTTCTTTGTTTGGAGTTTCTGTTGCAGACCCAGTGGGTTGATCTGATCCTTCAGATTTGTTCGGTGAAAGGTTAGGTGGAGTCTGATACTTTTTTACGTGAGTTACGTTTCTTTGGTACTGCGCTCCTTGGGGCGACTCGGCAACTACATTGTTGTTTTCTTTACCAACCTCCTGGTAAGCCACAGGTTCAAACCTTGTAGAGAGCTTATTCTCTTTGTTTCGTTTTAACAGCACTTCTTCTCCCGGCACCAACTCAATGACCTCAGCGTTCCTCCGTTTGTCAGCATAGAGCTTTGCTTTCATTTTCATTCAACATCCTTGTCTCTGAACTCATCATTTCTTGCTGTCTCTGACACATATCGGGTAGTTTTGTTCTATTCTTCCTTCTGAACAGCTGTTCTGCCGGCCTTACCTCTGTTGTAGTATGTGGTGTGGCTCTGTATGCCGTGAGATAGGTACGCAATTCCTTCTGCCAATCTTTCCCTTCTGCTTGGGCAATCTGCATCCTCTTAAGCATTGATCTGTTTAGTCTATCGATCTCACCATTGGCTTGGGGCCACAATGGAGAAACTCTTCTGTGCTTGATACCATTGTTCTCCAGATACTCATTAAAGACTTTAGATAAAAATTGAGGACCATTATCACTTGCTATGGTCAATGGAAGACCTTGCCTCGAGAACATCTCAACAAGACTCTCTATCACTTTATCAGCAGTCGTCTTCTTCATTATACACACCTCATAATATCTGCTATAGTAGTCAATTACTGCTAAAATGTAATGTCCCGATGGAGGTGGACCAAGAAAATCCAGGGCGAGGTCTTGCCATGGACCACTTGGCAATTCTATTGATCTGATTGGCTCTGGACGACTGGGCTGACTCACTAACTGGAAACCATGGCAAGTTTTACAATACTTCTCCACGTCATTCGTTATGCCCGGCCACCACACTTTAGTTCTTAGCTTTTGTTTCATACTCACAATTCCTGGGTGACCCTCGTGTGCCAGAGTTAATACTTGAACTCTTATATTTTGTGGTATTACCATTCTCGTTCCTCTTAAGAATAGTTTTCCAATTACACACAGTTGATCACTAGCAGGAATGTACTCTTAGCATTCATCACTTTCCGGTATTCAACACCTCTCGTAATTTGCACAGTTCCTCATCTTTGTCAGATGCCTCTTCCACTTCTCGAGTATTCAGGGCTTTAGGAGCTGCCGTCAAGGCCACAAAGCGTACATATTCGTCAGCAATTTTCTGTTCTGATGGAATGGTATTTGATTCTATTTGGGTGAGCCTGGACAAAACATCTGCAATATTTTGCTTTCCAGACATGTGTCTAACTGTAAACCTGTAGGGCTGTAATCTTAACACCCAACGCTCAATTCTCGTACATGGCTTTGATTTTGGTGAGTAAATCATTTCCAATGGTTTATGATCAGTACAAAGTTCAAAGTCAATTCCATATAAATAAACATGAAAGCGCTTGCATGCCCACACAATTGCTAATGCCTCCTTCTCTGTCTGTCTCTTTTCAACATCTGTCAAACTTTTGCTGGCGTAACTCACCACTCGAAACTCTCCATTTTTCTCTTGGGTTAAAACTGCTCCGAGGCCTACAGGACTAGCATCTGTTATTACCCTAGTCTTGGCATCTTTGTCAAAATATGCAAGAGACTTTGCTTCGCTCAGCTTTGTCTTTAACTTGTTGAAAGCTTGCCTTTGTTCTTCTCCAAATTCAAATGGCGTGTCACTTTTAGTGAGTTTGCGCAGAGGTTCTGTGATCATTGCAAAGCCCAGAATAGAACGTGCATTGTAATTTAGAAGTCGGATCCCAGGAAACTTTTTACTTCAGAAACATTTTCTGGTTCTCTTGCATTGGCAACAGCTTTTAACTTCTTTTCTGTTGGTCCGATGCCATTCTTTGAAAGGACAAATCCCATAAATTCAAGCTGTGTCGTGTGGAACTTGCATTTCGCTACATTTAAGGTCAAATTTTTTGCCTTCAGAGTTTTAAGGACTTTCTCAAGAATGCGAGCATGTTCCTCTACTGATTTTGCATGTAAAATAATATCATCGGATATGTTAGCAGCATTTCTATAGTTTTGCAAAGCTTGCTGGATCACATGTTCGTAGATCTCAGGTGCGGAATTAATGCCAAACATCAATCTCTTATATCTGTATAAACCACAGTGTGTAACGAAAGTAGTGATGCTTTGGGACTCTTGATCCAATTCAACTTGGTGATACCCCCATTTTAGGTCAAATTTGCTGAATACTGTGCTCTGGTTTAAGCTCTGAAGTACCTCGTCGACAGTGGGAATTGGGTGTCTGTCCCTGATGATAGCTTCATTTGCACGACGCATATCGACACACAACCGAATATCTCCATTCGCCTTTTGGACCACAATCACTGGACTGACCCACGGCGTTGGACCCTCCACAGGCTCAATAATTTCCATTCCTATCAACTCATTAATCTTGTCTTTCACTTTATCTCTCAAACTGAAGGGGATACGCCTCGCCGGTTGGGCAACTGGTGTCATATTCTGGCTAATATGAAGCTTTAGTTAATAATCTTTCAGCTTCCCCACACCTTCAAACACTTCCCTGTTGTTATCCGTAATTTGTGGCCTGTCTCTGACATTCATTAGACTAGGACCAATTTTCAATATTCCAAGTTTCATGGCTGTCGATTTTCCCAGCAATATATGGCTCACCACGACCATCAATTACCACAAATTCTGCTTCAGTTGAATGTTCCCCAACACTGGTTGTGTTGTAAAACTACCTTACACATTAAGAGGTTTTGTACTGCCATAGGAGAACAGCTTTTTGTTAGATTTCCTTGATCTGCATTTAATTCTCTTCTCTTTTAGTTTCTCCCATACTTCTCGATCGATTATGTTTACACCTGCACCCGAATCAACCATCATGTTAATAGTCTGGCAACCCACGGTCACTTTGTCTTCTCAAAATCATCTTTTGCATTCAAACTAAATGCATATTCATCATCAGATTCTACATGACTAATTTTTCCTTTCTCGTTTAACTGAACTTTTTTTGTTTTGCAACAGAAGCAAAATGTCGCACTTGTTTACACTTATTACAAGTTTTGTTTCTTGCTGGACAATTGGGGTTTCTTGCAAAATGTCCCTGTCTTCCACATCGATAGCATGTTGCGTTTGTAGATTTCTGTTCAGTCTTCTCTTCTTTTAGCTTGCCACTCTGGTCTGTCTTTTCTTTCTTCTTATATTAGACTGTTTTCCTCTAACTCTATTAACACTGGCTTCTTGACCGCTCATACTTTTAGACTGTTGTCGCACAACCTCAAAGGTCCGTGCATTGTCTTGTAATTCTTTCAAGGTTAATTTTTGACCTTTCTCCGAAGGTTTGCGACGTAATTCTTGTGATTTACATGTCAAAATTATTTGATCTCTTAATTGATTGTCTTCTTCGTCACCATACTCGCAGGACTCCGCTTTCCGCTTTATTCGTACTACATACTGGTCTATAGTTTCGTCTTCTCCTTGACCCATTTCTCGAAATTGGTGTCTCTCAAAGGGAATATTTACTTGAGACATAAAATAATCATTTAATGCTTTCTCTGTCTTTTAGTAATCTTTTGGACCTCACGTGTCTGGCAGCACTTCAAACATATCCTGAACCTCTGGACCGGCACTATGCAGAAGAAGAGATCGTCGTTGTATCTTATCGTCTTCTTCCTCTGTTAAAATGAGGCCTTTGCCATCGGCGTATAACTGAAATCCACGAAGCCATCTTTTCCATTTTTAGCAAATACTTGTCCGATCATGCACTACTTGCATCTAACGGGGCAAACCCTCCTTATTCAACTTTCGCCATCCTCGTTGCCAGATGTAGCGTCGATGACCCGATATAAACAGATTAAATTATAGCAAAAACACAAGCTCAGAAACACTGTCTGCCATATTTATTATACTTCCAATAACAACCGCTGACCATACTTTGCAGGCCACTTCTAATACACTACACCATTAACGTGATCAATGACCACGAAATTAAATTTTCGTTGTTTTAATCCGTTCATGCGACCACTAATACACTGAGACAAGTGGCAACAGAAAATAAATCGTGAGTAAGTGTCTGTTACAGGTCAAATTGTTACTATTAAAATAGCATTTAAATAGCTAACGTCATTTAACGGGAAAAAAGAGTCTTGATAAACAACAGTGCATTTAATTACATAGTGTTGGTGCTGACATTGCATCATCAGAGACATTGCATGTGAACAAAGATGACTAAGATTTAACATGCCGACTTGCTTTTTTCTTTCAGCCTCCCGTTTGTGGTCGACCTTAGCTTGTTCACATCGCAAGCTATATATGAAATATAACCAGACCTCGGTAATACAACCACCCTGTTAATACGGCCACTTTATTTTGACCCGCTGGTGGTCACATTAACAAAGGTTCCAATGTAATTATATTCATGTCGACGAATATTTTTTCAAACGTCATTGCTGTTGAGAACGGTACAAAGTCCAAAACCGTTATATCCAAAAAGACCACGTAATCAGTATATTTATTTACTTATATATAAGGGAAATATAGAATATCAAGTTCAAGTTCAAGTTTATTAAGACGAAGTAAATTACAAAATATGTTTCAAAATTCCATGCCAGAAACGTACTTAGTAAACCCACTTTACTCTTTCGACGCCGTGACATAACAAACAATTCGTCTTAATTGTCAGCATAAATGTCAGATGTCCTAAAAAGTCAAAGTAAAAAAGGGTTTTTTCCCTAAATCTCGCACTCTTTCCTTAAATCTCCAGGGTTTTCTTTAAATCTCTCTCTTTCACGCCAAGCCGACCAACGAATCTTTTGCCAGAACTGAGATTTGATATAATTTAAATTACCTTGAAAAACTGTACATAAGTTGAGTCAAAATTATGAAAAGTTATCAAAGAACATGCAAGTAAAACAAATTTCACAGAAGAAGCAGTAAAATACGATAAGGGACATTCAGACAAAAACTGCTACTGATGTTGTGCATAAACGCAGTAAAAACATTAAATAGATACTGTAGTTCTTTTGATTGATATCTAATATTTCGCTATTGATTACAAATACACAAACGCGTTGGCAACACAAAGAATAAGATTCGCCTCGTCATTATTCAAATTATTCCTAGTTCATTTTGTCGCCATGACGTGGTATAGCATTTCTAAACAAACCATGAACTGAAAGTGAAAGGCGCTAGTCATTGCAAGGTGCAATACATAACTTAATGAACTTGAAGCAAAAGTTTGAACAAACAAGAATCATTAAATCAAATAATTACATAATTAACATGGTAAAAGTTTAAATAGAATAAAATAAAAATCACAAAACGTTTTATGTGAAGAATGATAAAAAGAGATAAAGCATTTATAAATTTACGCAATCAAGAAAACTTTCAGGAGCAAGTAGCGAAGCATTCAATACTGACTTGTCAAAAGCTGAATTAAATCGTAAAAAAAAGTTAGCAAATACCTTGTTTTAGAATTCATCAGCAGCCTTTTGAAGCCGGTAAGTTCAATGTTGTAATACTGAAAATTATAAGGAACTCAACCAGTAGTTGAAGCTTTTTCAAAAGTCGTCGTCCTCGATTATAAGCCCGACCGACTAAAGATCACGATCTATGTCAAAAAAGTCAGGAATCTGAAAAAAAGAAACCAATTTTGATGAATGTGAATCCAGTTATCAGTACGTAAATGTCGAAAAATGCTGAATCCCATTTTAAAAAAATCAAACAAAAAAAAAACTGACCAAAAAACATTGCCTCATAAAAAACTTGTTTAAAAAATTTGTTTAAAAGGCGCTTGAAAATTTCTAGCTGGGCGTACGTCAAAAAGCCTGCCAAATTACGTAAACATACACTCTTATGAATATAACTTTCCCTATACTAAAAGCTCAATTAAAATCATTTTATTTATATATTTAGTGGTTTAAATTTATTGAGGACTTGGCCATTTTCAAGCTATTTGTTAAACCAAGAAACAAAGGTTAACAATAACAGTTGCACGGTCATGCCGTTTAGCTATGTTTCACAAATTTAGCATTTTTGTTCAAAATTCCAAAATGTCTTGCAGTCAAATCATTTCCAAAAATAATGCTCGAGGTTTGTTATTCATGTCGAGACTATATTATGACGTTTATTCTGTTTCCTATAATTTGTTTCTACGGATAGCAAGGATGGAAATGGTTGAAATAACCCGTTTTCACATTTTGATGCTATATCTCAACAAAATATACCAAAAAAACTTATTATGGTTGCTTTTTTCAGGAACGGTTTGTGGATAAGCAAACACATTAAGTAACGATTTTAGCGGTAAATTGATCCGAAACAACAAAATCGCCGTAACATAGTTTCATTATGCATGGACAGAATTTGATCCTGTGAACTCTGGAATACCGGTGCAAGCGCGGCGCTTTAACGGTCTGCTTCATACTGCATGGCGACGTAAGCACAAGTGTAATCGCAATCGCAATCGCAATCGCAATCGCAATCGCAATCGCAATCGCAATCGCACCACATGAAAAATCTAGTGTGAAGAAAGAAAACGTAATCGCAAGCGCAAGCGTAAGAAAAAGGAAGTTTTTGTTTTTCTTGTGCTCGTCTAGCGCTTGCGATTTCGATTTTGTCAGAAGTCTTCTAGTGTGAAATGACAAAACGTAAGAGCAATCTCTAGCGCAAGATATGAACCAATCACGCATGCGGTCCCACCTTGCTTGCGTCGCTTGTATTCTAGTGTGAGGATCCTTGTGCTTACGATTGTGCTTGTGCTTAAGTCGCTAAAGTGAAGATGGCTTACCCAACTGATTCTTGAAACAACAACTGGGAAAGCTGGTCATGAATTTTTACTTGGGTCCATCTTTGTACCATGCACTTTAAGCTGCACGAACGAATTTCGCATGTGCTAGTCTTTGTCAGCCATTAATGGATAGAATAAAAAAATTTCTTTTTTTAGTGTTATTAAATGTAGTAAACATTTTCGATCACTGGGCACTCAGTCAGTCAAATCAGAAAGTCATCACTTCCTTCAATGACTATCTGCCTCCACCAATAGTAAGCCAAATTACAATAACAACAACAAAAACGATGACAATGACTCACAACAGCAACGGCAACGGCAAAAGCAATACCAATAGCAAAAGCAACAGTGATAGCGAAAGCAACAGTGATAGCAATAGCATTAGCATTAGCATTAGCATTAGCAAAAGTAAACGCAAACGCAAACGCAATAACAATAACAATAGCAACAGCAAAAGCAATAGTAATTACATGCAACAGCAGTAGCAATAACAGTAGCAATAGCAACAGCAAAAGCAATAGTAATTACATGCAACAAGAGTAGCAATAGCAATAACAATAGCAATAGCAACAGCAAAAGCAATAGTAATAACATGCAACAGCAGTAGCAATAACAATAGTAATAGCAATAACAATAGCAATAACTATAACAATAGCTATAGCAACAGCAATAGCAATAGCAATAGCAATAGCAATAGCAATAATAACAATAGCAATAGCAATAGCAATAGCAATATTAATAACAATAGCAATATTGCAATATTGCAATAGCAACAAAAATAGCAGTATCAATAACAATAGCAATAGCAATGGCAAAAGCAAGATCAATAGTTAATAACAATAATAATAGCAATAGTAATAGCAAACGCAGCAACAATAACAACAACAATAATAAAATATTTGTAAAATTTGCTGTTGGAAATTTCCTTCACTTCGATATTTTCAACATTATTGTTGTTGAAATTTTGACTAAATTTTTTAAGACTTCTTAATATAACTAAAGTATGGGAAATTTTAAATATGAAAAACTTCCAGCAGGGTAAGCAAATATTTTAAGTTTATAACTACCTTATCTGCCTCATGTCTATCAAACTTGAAACATGTGGGTTTGATTGATTACTATAAGTTTTAAAAAACCGATATAGCAATCAGTAACTGCATTGTTCGCGAAATGAGTTGGGATTTTTTGTAGTGTAATTTTTTTCGCAGGTTCATGGTTCAAAAGGGGTACACCTTATAGTTGATATAACACATGTAGAACGAACGCTAAATAC
>JAPEIX020092986.1:0-10424 GCA_026122405.2 Zoanthus sansibaricus
ACCAAATTGCCAATTTTGACCCCTAAAAAATACGACGATCATCCCTATCATACCAATATAGGGAGTACCCCCCTCCCGGGGCTTTGGACCGATCTCTGCGTCTGCAGCTGGGTCCTCGTAATTCAGTTTTACATTTCTAAGTGAAGGGCGGTTGACAAGCCACTGTGTATATTTACATCTTTACTTATTTATTTATTTATTTATTTATAGAATATAGTTTTATATAATAGTGTGTAAAAGCTACTACAAAAGAAGTGATGCTTGACTCGATTTACGTCAAGAAATGTAAGAACTTCATTTCTTGTTTCGCTCTCAATTCCTATCGCCAATCGATAGAATAGCTCGGGCTTTGACTTTCAGCCGATAGAAATTGCGAGCGCGTATTGTAATTGTTAATTATCATGTATTTAAGTACTATTGAGTACTCCTTCGTTTGTATTTCTCCTAATTCTTTATGGAAGATCGTGAAGGTATCATAAATGGAGTGCATTATGCATGGGGTTTTCTACAGAAACAGTTTTACAAGTAGATAAGTTTTAGCCGGACCATAGTGAGAAGATATTTTGAACTGACTTTTCGGACTGTATTCCATGTAGATATTTACAGTCCGACGAAGTCAGTTCAAAAATTATTCTCACTACGGTGTAAACTGATCTACTTATAAAAGTGTTTCGTGAAGTTATCATCTGCGCTTGCTGGTTACCATGGTAATTTGGTCCGACTATCGGTCTCAACCTTTGTTGGATCAAGCAAATATTTATTGAAATCAGTTTTTTATGACATTGTTTTCTCATCTTGCATCAAAAATGATTTTAAACAAACATTAAAAGACTTTTATGTACTGGCTATTAGGCAGCGATAAATTTATCAAGTAACTCATATGCAACACGAACGACATTTGACGATTTATTATATATTTCAATTCAATGTTTCCATTCAAAAGAGACTTTGCAATTAGATATACAAAGATATTTCAGTTATCAATGCGCAAACAAATTAAAAACATTTTTTCTCATTCTTAAAACATGCCTTAATTCAAACGATAATTAGGCCCGGTTCAGACGCCACCATGAGCCGAATCGAATTAAGTTCATGTGAAGTACGCCGTCTGAACCGGGCCTTAGTTTTTTTTCTTAAACATTCCTTGATTAGCTAAACTACATATTTGTTATTGAAGTCAGGTAAAACTACAATTAACTTTTTAAAGCCCTTTGACTACAAAATACGGCCACATCCTCTGAACGAATAGAAAAAACTTTTCACGAACTAACATAGATCTACCACCGTCACCAAATGCACCAAAGCCTTAAGGCCAGCTTAAAATGCCTAAAATACAGCTACAGAAGATCAACAGATTACCAGAAACAATATCAGACCAAGGTTAGTTAAGTTTTATAAAAAATTAAATTTGCGATTTTTACCTTGCACTGATTTTTTGCCTTAGTTGCCTGTAATAACTATAGGTCTATATATAATCTTCAACCGACCTGTGCGGGCATAACAGCCATGCATGCATGCTGTGTATCAGGGCAGAAGTCGCTAGTTTTAAGCTTGTTGCAATCCTTGGTGCAAATGGCATTTTCTGGTTTTCCCTATTATTCTAGTACTTAGCTGAATCCATAACCTAAAGAATTGTTCATTACATTGTGTTTGTTAACCTAGGTCCAAACACATGCAGTCCGGCGCAATAAACCTATAATATATACCGCCTATAAAAATAATAAGAAGGCATATAGCACACGTTTTAGTCATTATTAGAGCATCTAGGAGATGCCCGTTACTGATATTGGTAGGAATTTTACCTCAAGAGACAAGATTAATGTTTAACCCTTTTAGCGCACGAATTCTGTAGCTCATTCAGTCAATGAGGTTTTCATTTTCTGGAGCTACGTTTGGCAAGTAAATATGAATTGAAAGCGTTTTTCCGGAATTTAACTCCAAAGATGACTGAAAATTGTATTTCTCTCTTTTGTGAATAATATGTCTTGCCCAAGGAATATCTAGATTCATGTTCTGTTTCACTGAAACATTTCTATCACTTGGTTTTCTAACACTTTTGAATTTATCCCTAAACTGCTGAATCAACTTCAAATCAGCCTCATCTCCACGGGAAAAATTTCTTGCTTTTAACTGCAAACCAAATTCTTGTTCGAGCAAATTTAAGTCATCAACGTTCATCTCAAAACGAACTGGTTTTGACCGTCCACCTAGAAGTAAATATTCTTCTCTATTTGAATTTTTATTTGAAATCGGTAAAAATATGGATTTTACCTCTCCGTTTGGGTCACCTACAGCTGAGCAAAATTTACCATCTCTGATCTCACTTTCTCTTCTGCGTGATTTTACTTTCTTCAAAGATGAATAAAGTTTATTAAGAACAAATGAATGTGAGTCAGTGCTTTGTCCATCAATTATCCCGTTGCTAGACACATGGTTTACAGACGTTTTGATTTCTGTTAAACAACTGATTGGCTCAACCAGACCTAGTCGCTTTCCGGAGCAAAACATGTGTAAGTAAGATTCTGTTTTTCCTGGAAATCTAGGCATCATTCCTCGCTTTTGTCGTGTTGCCTCGATCTTTGATGCGTTATAAAGATCCCTTTCGCTAAAATATTTGCCTTCTGTGCATGCTACGGTGCCTCCATCTAAGCTGATAAGATGTTGACAGGGATCTGTATCAAGTGAAGGGAAATTTCCTACGTGCTTATTATTTTTACCGTGAAATTTAAGATTCCTAGCTGCGTTTATTTGTTGTTGTGTTTGCTCTGTAGCTTCTCCAGAGTAACGACTTGTTAATTTGGCACAATTACCTTGCATTGACGATAAGAGTGTTGGCATTCTCCCTTTAAAAGTTACTTCAGGTCTCAAATCTCTTTTAAAATTAAATTCAGCGGAATTCATTTTAGTTTTTCATCAGAAAGATGTTCCGAGGAACCGAGCCAACATTACACATTTATTAGGAAAATATGTCTCCGTAAGTTTTGTTGTGGTATCACAAGGCAATTACAGTGAGAATTTGTCTTGTATTGTTAACAAATTCAACAAATCATTTTGAGTAAACAAAAGAAACGCTTATTGATTGACAGAAAATAAACGGTCATTGAATAACAATTATTTCAAAGACGCATATCAAATAATTCATAATTCCCGTTGAACAGTTTCAAAGAAACTATTGAAGCGCCCACATGGCGAGTAATTACGAGTCAAGTTTAATAAGTCAAAGATTAAAATCTTAAGGCCGGTCAGCACTGATCGCAAGTAGTTAGAAGCATCGGCGCAAATGTGATCTGAAGTTCGGTAACTAACGTTGTATGAAGATCAGTTTCTCTTACGAAAGGATAACGCTACAAACGTCAGCTTGGTAAACCAATTACGGGATTAAACATTGAATTTTAGATTTGATTTTAAGAATAAGGTATTTTACCTACTTGTCGACGACCTACTCGCTAAACAACATTCTTTTTTAAAAAAACTTTTTTTAAAAAAAACATCTTAAAACTATTTGTGTTTCTATATTTAAATTGGAAAACAAGTAGTTACTGAGACCCCGTTTACACGAGCCCGGTCCAATTTGGGACCGGTCCAATTCTGGCACAGAACCGCGTTTCGTTCACACGGGACCGACGAAACTGGGCTGGTTCTGGACCGGCAAAGTGTGCTAGTTTGGGACCAGGTAAAAGCAGGTCCGGTTTTGGACCGGCACGGTTCCGAATTGGTCAGGTCTCGTATAAACACCAGTACCGGGCTAGCTTTGGCGCACTTTCACGGTAGAGGCCTGGAATCTAGTACTGTTTTGGCGTGGCTACTGGCACGGGCCCGTGTGAACAGGGGTTCCAGGTCCAGAATTAAACCGGTCTCATATTGGAGCGGTCTCGTGTAAACGGGTTAGCGTATCTGTGACAAAACTGGCACGGGCCTGTGTGAACAGGTGTTCCAGGTCCAGAATTGGACCCGTCTCGTGTAAACCGGGTCTCTCTCTTTAGATACATACAGCGCATGCGTGGGACATGCCGCTGACCGTTCAATATTATTGTTGCGTGCTCCCTTTGGTTGGCCGCAACAACATGATGTTCAGGAGTGGAAAAAGCAGGTTAACATTAGTTAGAAGGTTTCGTTTGAAATATCAGTGTTAAATACTTCAGAAAATATAGTAAATATAAAATCAAAATTATTCTTATGAAATACACGGGTAAATGGTTCCTAGTGGTTTGCCTGGCTTGCTCTTCAGTCTTACAAGTCCTTAGAAAATATCCTATTTTCTGTTACTTTCCAATTTTACGTATTCGACGTCAACAGCCGATATGGCTTTGTCATTGTTAATTGATTTTTCTAAAAGGAAATGTGGTCACGTGACTTTTGCGTGCAAAGAGCGTATTGAAGTTGTTAGAGTACAATTGCTTGCGGTATAAATTTCATTCACATACCATCTGGTAGCTTTTTAATTACATCGGTATCTATGTATTTTAATTTGAGTTTCAATAGAGCTTACAACACAAACTCTTTTTTTTGAAATGTTTTGCGACAAGTCAGTAACTAAAAACCTTAATTCTAAGTTGTGTTTTATCGAAAGGCAACATTGAATATTCGTAGTTATGTCTGGTCGTTCTGATAACTGTCTTAAACATTCTGTCATTTCTCATGCGCCAACTCACGGGCCACAAACGAATTGCTCAGTAGCCCCTAAAGATTTCTTTTCTGTCTCATCAGTAAACGTAATCAATTCGTTTGGTTCTTATACTGTTTGTCTTACCCTGTTGACTATTGTATTGCCCCAAATGAACACAAAATGAAAACTTAGAAAAAACTGATCTGTTTCTTAATTAATATTAGAATATTTTGTGACATAAATGCACAACTTCTTAATAACCTATACTTTAACAAAAGATTTTTAACTTATGTTGATTGGAATACTTGATAACCCCGACTGTTGTTTGATTTCATAAATTATTTTAAAATGCCATCCTTTTGGCTTAATAACATTAAACGCAGCAATTCGTATGGGCGTTACATAAAGTTTATGAACGGTTTGAAACTTGTTAACGATTGAATAAAACTAAATCTTGTAGATTTTAGCTGCGAATTTTAGAATTTATCTCGTATGAATCCTAACTATCGCGTTTTTCACAAAATGATGTAGCTTTTGATTTTTGTACAAACATGTCATGGCAGAATATATTGAATATTCATGTTTTAATAGTGAATATATAGAGGTTTTTGGCTTTGGTTATTCACCACAGGGTTAATAATCAAATATAATTTAAGGAAAAGATGAAATCTAAAGTACAGTTCACTCTTGAATCTTCTGATTAAATTACGGACAGAATCGTGCACTTCGTACATGCAAACAATACCAGTTAAGCCTCAGACAAACAAAGCTTGCAATTTACCTTATCAGAATTTATACGTTTCAAGGCATCATAGTAAACCACGTCCTGCGCTTCCTCTCTGTTTGCAAGTACTTCCAGCGCCAGGTTTGCCATCCTTGGAGATTTCCCGCTCGTATTATGTTCCGAGTCTTCCGAAAAACAGATGTTTTTAACTTTTGACCAAAACTTTGCCATTTTCTGCAGGGACGATTGAAGACAACTGATTACCGCATTAACAAACTAAATGATCCGTTGAACTTATGAATTATAAATCCGGTGATTAAACTTGATTCCTCGTCAGGTTAAATGAGAAACACAAAAACACCAATTGATGTTTGGTTTAACTGTAATTCAAATTCGATTTTGTGCATAACATTATGTTTTCCTGTCTATTATTCGTATATAACTTATTTTGAATTGAAAATGTGAAAAGGTACTCTTGTTCAAATTGGCTTTGATTGGTTGATTTGTGTATACACTTATAACTTTACTTGCAAATAGCGCCAAAGAGAACCACTGAAGTGGTCGCTATTTCAAACAGATCATGCCAGCCATTAAAAATTAATAACTTTTTTTTGTCTTTTTCTTTTTGTTAAACATTTTTACATCCCTCATACGCTTTGTGAAATAGTGGCACCTGAATATCTACCATAGTCTTAAAATTGAGTTTTTCTTTTAATAGTTGTCTAAAAGATAAGATAAAGTTGTGAAAAATAATGGGAAAACAAATGTTTTGGGTCGACCAGACTGTCGCCAGGTTTATTCTTGTAGGAAGTGGAAGAGTTCAAAAAAATTTTTAATAACTTAAAATGCGTTTTTTAAAGGTTTAGAATTTCTAATCTTAATTACTTTATTGAACTCGCGAAATCAAGCGTTTCACATTCAAAACCGCGGTCTTTGTTTATAGAAACGTTGGCGCGCCGGTACGGAGTTATACTGTGTATAGGCGGATATTTGTTTCACATTTTTCCTTTCATTAGCATATGTGCTTCAGTTTCTAATAACGTTACAAAAGCTGAAGCTTTGTATAGTGAGAATGTTTTGTAAAATAAACTTCTTCTGAGAATATGAAAGCGGTAAGTTAGACATTGTTCCTGTGATATAAGGGAGGATGGCATCGTGACACAGTTGCTGAATGATTAGAATGGCCATCCACAGAACGAGAAGGAAATGTCACCGTATGGAACTACTGCATGCATCTCTAAGTAGCGAAAACTCAGGGATTACAATTCCATCATACCTAAGAATACCTTTACACAGATATAATACAAGATCACAGGCAACGATCATTAACCCAGCCACCCAAGGGGACATATATTAATACAGCTTCTTTCCCAGAACCATAACCGAATATAATAGATTACCTCCCGACATCCGCCAATTAAAAATGGAGGCCTCATTCAAACTGGCGGCCTACGCACATGTTTTAATGATCGACAATTTACTTACAATGATTGATATTTATTCATTTATTTTTATCAGAATATAAAACAGCACTATACGAACATATTTTAAAGATTAACAACTATCAATTTATTAGCTTTTTGTCCATATTTACACTTCTGATTGCACCACGCACAGCACAAATAATTGCACAACACTTTAGTCTAACGTTTGATTATATATGCACCAGCACGTCGTGGCGAGATGGGCAACCGTTGCCATGTAATTACGTAGATGTAGATGTAGATGAAGGGAAATTTTACAGAGAATGTATGGCTCAATGACATTAGTGGTTCTGCCTCCATCTGTTTTGAGTATTTTGGAACCACAATATCGTTTTAGAAAACATTTCCATAGAGTTAAGATTTTTATCTCTTTGTAAGCTTGATAATTTCAAATTTTAAGCTATAGAACCGTATTGATCTTTGTGCGTCGGCTACCTAGAGTTTTATGTTAATGAAGCTGATTCTAAACAATAACGTCAGCAAATATTCGCGAATTTTCTCTTTTATTCTTGCCCTCTCTAATTTTCCCGCCTCTCCTGTATCCCGTATGCGGGTATATTTACTCGGGCCACCGGTGGAGAACCCGAGTCTAGCTCACCTTTTCGTCTATCAATCAATCTATCATGTCGCATTTAGAAATTAACCAGAAGTCATTGGGTAAAACTATCATGCAAACGAGCGCCCTTGCAAGATGTATTGACAAATTCGTCGCTGAGGGGCTACTGCCTTTCAAGTGATATCGATACTTTGTGAAGTTTAGTTCGTTTGGGTAAATTTGATTGAAAATAGTGACGACATTGTCTGTGCCAAAGGATTTCAAACTAACTTTTATCTGACACACTCTAAATACACACAACACTAGTACTGGCCGTTGGCGGTAGATTAGCACCTAAAAATGCCGCGCCTAGCAACAATTTTGAAATAATGGGATTGATTTGCGCGAGCCAATCCAGGAGGCAGCGTGGCACAGTGGTCAGAGTTGGGGATTTGAATGCAGAGGACCCAGGTTCAAATCCCCGACTGAGACTACTGAATGTATTCGTCCTCGGTGATCCCAGGGACGAATTCACCACGCTTTGTAAATAGCCAACTGGTTTGCCTCCTACCAGTTGGGATTCTTAACTGGGAAAGAGGGGAATTTTAACATGACACTGAAAAGCCCCTTTAGGGGAGTTGTCATTAAATTTTTAAATTTAAATTTAAATCCAACTGCTATGAAGCTGATGGTAGGAAGTTTTCAAAGACAATTGAAGGACTTGACTTGTTTTTACAGCTATAAAGGCAAGTTAATCATGTATGCACTATTAGTAAACAATACTGAATAGTTTTTAGAGAAAAAAGGAAATGAAAATTTGACATTTTTGTTTCTGTAGTTGAGAGCATGTTGTCACTGTCTTGCATAAACTGTTCTAGATCTTGTTTCAACATTAAAGAAATAAAAAACTGACAGTTGCATGTTATGATATCTCAAAAAGCTAAATAAACTTTAAAGCCGTTTTCTAAAACCTGTACCTGTACCTGTCTCCTTCGCGCCCTAGGTGGCACATAAGGCATCAGCAGTTTTTCTCCATTTTTACCTGTTCGCAGCAGCCACTCTCGTCTCATCCCATGATCTCCATCCAGTCTCAGCTCTTTCTTTCTCTACAGTTCGGCGCCATGTTGTTTTTGGCTTTCCTCTTATCCTTTTCCCTTCTGGTGCCCAGGTCATAGCCACATTCATGAGATTATGTCTGTCTTGTCGTAAGATGTGTCCAATCATCTTCCACCTCCTCTTCACTTCGTTGCTTAGTGGTCTGCAGTTCGTTTGTTCCAGGAGTTCTTCTGTGGATACATGGTCTTCCCAACGTACTCTCATTATCCTTCGAAGACATTTGTTGTTAAAAACGTCTATCAACTTGCAATCTCGTTGGTTCATTCTCCACGTTTCACATCCATATATAAGGACTGGCACGACCAGTGTCTTATAGAGACTGAGTTTAGTTTTTCTTGATATATTGCCAGATCTCCAGATCTTCCTCATGCAGTCTTGTGAACACCCCTCTCGCTTTCGACAAAAAACGGTTCTTCAGGTCTTTCATGCCTCCACCATCCTTACATACTGTCGCTCCTAGATAACAAAATTCTTCCACTCCTCAATCCTGTCATGTCGCGTTCCGATGGTAAAAAGTTCTTGGCTGGTCGAGTTAATTTTAATCATATTTGTCTTCTGCACATTAATTTTCAATCCCACACGCCTAGCTTCTGCGTCCAAAATGTTCAATTTATGTTGCATTTTGTTGTGTTTTCTTCAAACCCTTTGAAAAAATAATCGCGTCTGGCTAATAATCCCGCGCCTCCCTTATATCGCGCTGTCTAATAATCGCGCCTGTATAACAATTAATCCCGCCTGTCTAATAATCTGTATGTCTAATAATCGCGCCTGTCTAATAATCCCACCTCTGATAATCCCGCCTTAAATTTTGAGGTTGAATTAATATACCGCGGCGGGAATACAAGAGAGAAACTGTTACGGCACATGTTTTTGAAAAAATATAACTTACATTTGTGAGTTTAAAACTTATATTGTATATATACTTCTTGAGATGCATATCATCTAATTTCAGTCCTAGAAAATTAGAGAGTGTTTATCGGTTGTGGGTTTTTTGTATGTATAAGTTACCATTATCCTTCTAATGATAATGGAAAAAAAAAATTCCACGAACAATTATTCTTTATTGTATAATAAATAAATTTGCATTTATAGTTTGAAAGAACAACTTCTAGATTCACCTTGACCGAGCGATGGTAACTTCCATATTGTTTCTAGTCGATGACGTCGAAAGCAGAATTTGGTAGTGGCAGTCCGGGTCAGTTTCTATATATATATCATCGTGAACGGTTTTTATAGTCAACCCAGACTTTCCCGGTCCACAACGTTTCGTCGTCAAAAGAAATCTCAAAAGATACGGTATAAAGTGTATCTTTTAAGATGATAATAAAACCATGCACGAGAATTTTTTTTTTATTTCTACAGCCACTCGATAAGAAATCAAACAGTCCAGCCGGCGATTGATTAATTGTCCTCTCAAGGGGATATTTTGCATAATTTTATCATTTATGTAAAAAACCCGATTTAGGGAATATTCAAATCATTTATACTGAGTATTGCTTTTGAATTAAACTTAATAGCTAACCAAATTTGGTTCACTCATATCCTGGTGAACGCAGTTGTCAAAAGACGAAAGGGAAATTCTCTAAATTGGTCGAATCGAAAGTTCTGCATTGCTGCAAAAACCGTAATACAAAGAGTTGCCGAGAACAAGGATAGTTTTCACTCCAGATGATTCGCTGATGATACAATAACAAACACAGCCACCTGTCGCGCTGCAAATTTTAATTTATCGATATAGATCTCTTCAGTGTAATCACAAGTTCATCATCCAAAGCAGACGATCTGGAGTTAAAGTAAACACTTAAAACTTTCATCATTGATTCATTTAAGGTATGGCTTGAAGCGTTTTATATATCGGATGTATTAATCATATTATTCAGTGTCTTTTTTTAAAGTTTATGAAAAAAGACGTCAAGCTTTGCATGAAGTTTGCAAATTTATGCAGTCCTAATATTCACT